>JAHWFP010201302.1:8761-31204 GCA_023313725.1 Lithobius niger | reverse complement strand
ATTAATTTCACTCGAACGCAACGAACTATAATTTGAACTCCAATTCCAGGGAACAAGGACTGTTTTTACTCAATGGTTATGTCAGAAAGTGAACGCAGTTTGTGTTTGAAATGTTTAATGTTTGTGTATGTGTGTGCGCTTAATTTGTGTATTATACAGGTTTTTTTTTAATATTTGTGTTTGTTGTTTTATACTTTAAGTCTGTTTCGTGTGAGTAACTATATATGTCTTTTGTGTGCCTTTATAATTTGTGAAATAATCAGACTCCTAGTTAAGGCAGATTTTATTTTACTGTGTTTGTGTTGCATGGTTTCTGTTTTAGTTATAGTTCATGTGAGTTATTACGTGTTCATTTTCTGTATGTATTTTTTATGGATTTATATTTTCGTTCTGTTTCATGTGCGTGTATATGTTGTATTTTGTGTGTTTTTGTTTTAAATATCCAACCGTTTTGTTTGTTTCATTAGTGACGTACATGTATGCGTGTGCATGGAGGCTGGCATGTCACAATCGTTGTTCCCTGGATATGCAGTTCAAATTATAGTTCGTTGCGTTCGAGTGAACTCTAATCCGGTTCACAGCTGTGAATATGGGGATACAATCTATAATATTTTTTTTTTAACGGCAAAGCCATTTTTTGTTCAGTTATACTATACTATACTATACTATACTATACTATACTATACGCTACTATCTTAAATTCTTAGTTAAATTTCACCTTTACCTCCCCTCTTCATTTTCCGTACGGCATCAGTGGACTCAGTGGACTCAGTGAACTCTAATCCGTTTTTATTCGTGCACCTTCACTGCTGTGAGTATGAGGACACGCGCTCTAATGTTTTTTTTTCTAATCGACGAAGCCCTTTTTTGTTCAGTTAATTTGTTTGCTTTTTTCGCTTATTGTATTCGTTACGGTTTGGTCTATCGTATGGTATGTCCACGAGTCTTCCTAATTTTGTCTGCGGAAAAACGAAACATTAAAATGCGTATTTCTGTTCAGGTTCCACCCAAGTTGTGGGCCAAGTTTATTATTTGATGGCAAAACACTAGCGTGTGTCTAGATTTAGCATGTTTCAGCTCGATGGGTAGTTGATTCTGGATTGTTGCAGGCAGATGCAGTATCATGGCAAACAATCGTGGAAACAATTCAACTGGCTTCCTGAGGCCCGCATTGAAGAAGAAAATAAGTCATTCAGTCATGTCTGCCACCCAATTTTGAGGCCATCAACTACTTCGCACCCTATGGTTTAAAGGGATATACATCCCTGCGCCATTTTTCTCGATCCTCCACATCAAGTACGGCCCCAAATGTCTATCTACTTACCGTTAGTCTTTCCCATGCTAAAAATCCGTTTTAAAATGTTGCGTCTAGAACATTTTCTGTTGAACATTGGGGAACTTTATTTACGTATATGATGCTTTGCGCGCCTCCAAAGACCTTGAAGTTTTATCTGTGTCGTGCGCAGTACTACTTTCAATCGTTTGCTAGTAATTACTATGAAATCAAAAATCTAAAAGCCTAATGAAGTAAAAATTCAAATTAATTATTCCAATTGATTGCCGAAGCAAAATTATAAGACACTAGCCTAGAAAATTATAAATTGTGATGTTAAAATACGAGAATCATTCCGGTTCGTGACGACACAATCTTTAACTCCATTCTGTTTAGTGTACTATTCCCAAAGCCAACCAAGACAGCAGCTTCGTTCCTCGCTTCGACCCCAGCCGACTACCCCAGCTACCTTGGCGCTGTAAATGCGTGGATGGCGATCTGCGAGTAGCTGTTATAAGGCACGCGGAATGTTATAAGGCAGGCCGGGTGTCCCTTTAAAACTGAAAGAGTTAAGCGAAAACCAAGACTATTTCATTTTACTAAAAACCCAGCCTAATCACAGTATAAAAATACAGACCAAAACAGGAGCTTTCGCCCACTCTTACTTAGCATTCGTATGGGGATACGAGCTCTAATGTTTTTTTTTCTAAACGGCGAACTCGTTTTTTGTGCAGTTAATTTGTTGGCTCTTTTTGCTTCCTTTTTATTGTAATTGCTACGGCCTAGTCTACCATTTGTACAGTATGTGCACTGTCCACCCAATTTTGTTTGCGAAAAAACTGAGCATTAGAAATGCGGATAATTAGGTTCATGTTCCGCCCAAGCTTCGTTCCATGTCTATTATTTTATGGCAGTGCACTAGCTTGTATCTAGATTTAGCATGTGGCATCTTGATGGGCAGTTGGTTTCGCATTGTTGCAGGCAGGTGCAGTATCGTGACAAACAATCGCGGAAACAATTCAACTGGCTTCCCGAAGCTCTCATTGAAGAATTGAATAAGTCATTCAGTCGTTTTGGCCGCCCAATTTTGAGAAGGCCTCAAAATTAAAGACATCGAACCCTACGGTTTAAATCATGAAGATTTAAGCGAACACCGGGACCGTTTCACTTTGGTAAGAGCTGGAAGTCCGACAATGCTAACTCTCGTAAAATACGACAACACTGTTAGTTTCCCCGTGCCCAATGCAACGGCGGTTTCCACAGCTTCCTCCTACTCCTAAAGCTAGGGCCTTAGTAGGTCTCTTTACCTTGATGCTATGGCTCCATGCTACTTTGATGTACTTTGATGTACTTTGATGTATGGTCCAGTCCCTGGAGATCAGTGGTCTGGATGGCTCTGGCCTTGCCTGCCCCTAGGGGTAGCTGCTATAGCAGAGATGGCTCATGGGATACCAGGATATAGTACAGGAAGTACCTTGCACCACCAGTGGCAGGTACTGGCTGCAGCTCTAGGTACTTATGGCCTTGCAGCCCCTTGCAGCCTCACTCTGGGAGCTAGTCCCTAACCAGCTAAGAACTCTTCCTGAAGTGTGCCACTCTGCTAGAAGCCCTGATCAGAGCATCCTTGAACCCTTGGACAACATCTCCTGAGGACAGACCGCGTGGCCCTGGAATAAACCCTGAATCTACCATCCTTCTGGCGTTCTTCCTTGTACCGGGCATAGCGGGGTTGCACCAAGCATCGTTGCATCTTGTTCGAGTGAGTTCTAATCCATTTTGTGCGCCTCGTCTCTTTATTGTACCATTGTTACACGTTGCAGGACTGTGACATTTTCATATTGTTAGCCGCTCCGCTGCCGCCTCCTCCGGTCCAATTTTTTGAAAATTGTCATGTGTAGACGATCTCCCGTGTAAATAAAAAACAACAAACACAGACAAAAATATTTTTTAAAAAGCCTGTGTAATACGCAAATTAAGCACGCACGCGCACACGCACAAATACACTCACCCACATAAGCATTAAACATTTCAAACATAAACTGCGTTCACTTTCTGACATAACCTTTGAGTAAAAACAGTACTTGTTCCCTGGAATTGGAGTTCAAATTATAGTTCGTTGCGTTCGAGTGAACTCTAATCCGTTTTTATTTGTGCACGTTCACAGCTGTGAATATGGGGATACAAGCTATAATGTTTTTTTTTTAACGGCGAAGCCATTTTTTGTTCAGTTATACTATACTATACTATACTATACTATACTATACTATACTATACTATACTATACTATACTATACTATACTATACTATCTTAAATTCCCAGTTAAATTTCACCTTTACCTCCCCCTCTGCATTTTACGTACGGTATCAGTGGCTCACAACTCTTCCGGAAACCTTCCACACATAATGGAAAATTTTGTATTTATATATTTATTATTTTCTATACTATACCGCACTACGCTATACTGCACTTATACTATAGTATAATGCATTGGCATAGATAAATGATTGTTTATAATTTCCGGTAATGAAGATTGGGATTGGGGGTTGGGGAGGAGGATATGATGAAAATGTGACCTTAAGGATGTTTGCAGGCTAATTGCAGACAAGTTGTTTTTGGAAATCAATACTGCTGATAGTGCCATAGGTAAAAGACCTATAGGTTTCTACTTTTCCGGTGTAGGTTTAACCTATACATCTTTTTCTCTTGTAATCAAATAGTTCGTGCGACTTTCTGCACTACTAATTCTAAACTCTTATTTTTATTTGTTATTTAATTTTATAAATTTCTTGGAGCCTTGTGCCATCTGAAGCAATCTAATGCTCATACAGATAAACCGCCTCTGTTCCAAACCTTTTAACATGAAAAGACGTTTTGAGAAGAACAAAGAAGAGCAGCAAGGGGAGGACGAAATGGGTGGGGAGGGAGGTAATTTTGGTGCTTTAGGTGAGAGATAAGAGTGGCCCGCTTGGGTAACGCAGACTTGTGATCTTACTTTAAAGGCAAATTTACGGCCATTAAGAGATGCAAAACGACGACGAAGGAATGTACGTGACAAAACATAATGTATTATGGTCACGCACGGACAATTACGGATTTTTCGGAGTCAGGCATAAGGACACTGCCATCGATTTTGAAATAAATATTTAAAATTACTAACGGACTGCCATGGATGCTTAAACGGGCTATTAGTAACAGGTCGTGAGCGACAAAATCGAACCGCCAACACCGGTTCTGGCTGTAGAATTTAACACATGGTTAGGTAGGCCAATTTTGTGACTTGTCAGCAACTATAGTAATAATAAAAACACTCGCAAAAAAAAAACATCGAGAAAAGGAACTCATGATTTTTCCACTATCTAAATTATTTTGTTGAATCTGAACATAAATGCCGCTCACCACCAAGTATTTAACCGTAACAGCAAAGTGCACTCAAGCTAAGCTTCGACTTAAGCTGATGCTGATACCAAAATGTTTTTTTGTTTTTGTTAATTTCTTTAGAGCCTTAATTAAGTCAGCCGAAGCAGTTTAATACTTGTATGGCTGAACCGGCTCAATTTTGAACATTACCAGACTTTTGGAGAAGAAGGAATATCTGGTAAAGGGAGGTGCCAACCGGGGGATTCAATCCGGGAAACCTCCGATCATCGTAGGGGCCGAAAGATTGTCCAGAATTGGCCAGAATAGTTCCCATAGCCGCTGAAGGAGCATGGTAGCCTCTCACGCTACCTTGGCCGGCAGTCTTGCCGGGAACTTTGCCAAGGTTTCGACCAGATCCGCAAATCTCCAGCAATCAGGGGGAGCTCTCTCACAACTCAGCCATGATGACCACTGTAATTTTCAAAATTCTTAAAATCAGTGAAGCTTGAAAAAAGTACGAAGCAAAGTGCGACACTAACCCAAACTATAAATGATGCGTGGCTTCTACTTCCACGCCACACATGAGTTTTTCATGTTTCACAGATTTTAAGCATTTTTTTTTTCAAGTTTTAGCCTTACATTCTGCTCATTAGACGAATCCTTTCTATCCAATTTTCCATTTTTCTTGACATGATCACAAATGGACTCGCTTCCAATTAATGGAGCAAGGCAAGTCGTTTGCTTTTATTGCTAAGATAGTAGGAAAGGATTTAGTAACCGTTGTACATACTCATAAGACCCGTGGCTTCTTGACTACTGTTTGAGTGTTTCGTATTTTGTTAACCGTGTATGACTTTAGAAAATAAAAACGAATCCTTTGATGTTTAAGGTAAAGATTAACTGATCCGAAGTCAAAAGAGCAAAGGAACACAAATTAACTTTCCTGGAAGGTTTCAGTTATTGCAGTGATGCTGTACTGTGTAGTCCACGCGAAACCTTACTGCTGTATTCAAATGTTTTTACTATTTTTTACTTCTACACAATAGAGCAGTGACACGACGGAGTATTATTGTATATAACTCTATGCTGGAGCCTTAATGGGTTAGGTGCAAGGGGCACTGCAGAGAGAAACAGAAGGGCTTCATACTGAAGCCGAAGCTGTGAAGAGTGATGTCTTAGACCTAAAACGCGCGATTTTTGTTGTTGGAGAAAACAACGTTATTTTAAGCATAAGAAATCCGCTCTTCCGTAGTGTTTCCCTCCATTTTTATGTAGTGCACCTTGTAGTTATGCCCTCCAAAACCCATACTGGTGCCAACCTGATGCCAATATGGCGTCAAATGTCACTGCTCTATAGGTCAGCTAATGATTACCGCATTCTACTTGGCTAAATGACATAGATGGAAAATGATTAAAAACTAATCGTCTTTGTTTGCTTAGCCTAACTTTGCAGTTAGTTCATATGAGTCCTTGATAACATGGTAATGTCCTGAAGAGTAATAATAATATTTCATGCGTTGAAAAGTTCTTGAAAATCTTGAAAAAGAATATATAGATCAGTGGATGATAAACGGAAAGTAAACGATTTGACTGAAGAACACTGAAACAATTGGCCCAGAAAGTAGTCGAGTGTGTGGCCTCACTTTGTTTTTTCCTTTGTTTCGTCGTCAAAAGTTTTTAAAGTTAGGTTATAATTGTATTTACGTGTATATTTGTGTTCTTTTGCTGTTTTGAACACGAATCAGTTAAACATTACCTTAAACATCAAACGATTGGTTTTGTAGTCTAATTTGTGTTACTTTGACATACCAAGTTGGTCTTCTGTAATTCTCGCAAACGCACTGAATTTCGCTCGCTTCGCTTGCTCATTCAGTGAGTGCAAGTCGTTCTGTTGTAAGTTGGTTTTTCTGCATATCTCTTTCAGCGCCATTGGTTTTTATTCGTATTATTATAGAACAGCAAACCAAAAGAGCAACGAACATTTTAGCTTTAACACGGGAGGGGGACGTCAAACCACTACGTAAACTAATTCGCAATCTACATGACGTATGATGTGCGTGTGTGCTTGTACCTCTACTCCTTCGGAACCAAAGCACATCCAAAGATGGAAATAGGACCAAACGAAAGATATTTAAATTGCGCACAGTATAGGCATATTTTCATCGCTGTAACTTGATATTATCTCCCTCAAATACGCGAAAAACCATGAAAAAATAACGTTAAAGTTTTTTTTTTAAAGCCTCATGATGTTTGTTCATGACGTCATAGTTTGTTCATGAAAACCTCCACGAGCAAAGAGAGACGATCTGGAGCGCAGCGAAACGCGGCCGAATGAGGCGAAAAGATGACCTAAAACGACAACGTATTTTGCAACACACCACATACAGATCCTAAAATTGGTTTTGTATCAACTGACTAGATGCACGGACGACGTATTTTGCAACATACCACACACAGATCTTGCATGGAAACCTGGTTTTAAAAGGGTGCCAAACATTCGTGTTTCTGAAGCACGGAGGTGTGTGGATGGAACGAGCAAAGCGAGCGATTTCCACGTAAAGTAAACCTTTTAAATATGTGTCTCGCTTTGCTCCATCAATTTTTCATCTCTCACCTTCGTAGGAAATTACATCTGACGTTCTACACCTGTTTCTCCAAGTGATGGATCATCATAAAGTGAAGTGATGGAAAAATCTGTACTGAGCAGGACGTAAAGAACAATATTCTTAAAATAAGTAAAACAAGAAAACCCATATAAAGTGTATGCTAACACAAATTACAAGTGATGTGTGGTTCTTGGTGGTTACATTGATTCCGTCACGTTTCTGAGGAAATGTTTGCCTGATTGAGTGAGCGAAGCGAACGAACGAAAATCAGCGAACGAAAATCAGCGTTTTGTCATCAGAAACAGCGCTTTTCTGATAAATTGCTTGATCTTTTTGCTTGCCTCCATGGACGTAAAAAAAATCATATTGTCCTTCTCTTGACATAACCGATATCGCATACTACACTTGCTTGATTGTTTTTTATGTGGAAGAACTGTCTGTATCATAAGTGTTGCAGCAAGAAATCTCCTCGAGCGTAGCAAGACGACGCGGAATTAGCGAGCGAAGCGAGTAGGACCAAACGAAAGATAGTTAAATTGCGCAAAGTATAAGCCTATTTTCATCGCTGTAACTTCATATTATCACCCTCAAATACGTGAAAAGCCCTGAAAAAGTAACGTCAAAGTTTTTTTTTTAAAGCATCATGAGGTTCGTTCGTGACGTCAAAGTTTTTTCAAGCAAACCTCCTGTAGCGAAGAGAAATGATCTGGAGAAAGGATGCACGGAAAAAATAACCTAAAAGGACTACCGACGTATTTTGCAACACACCACATATACATCTTAAAATTAGTTTTACATTAACTGACTTGATGCACGGAAAAATCAAAACAATAGATTTGGTTTTAAAACGGTGTCAAACATTCGTGTTTCTGAAGCACGGAGACGATTTCCACATAAACTAAACCTTTTCAATGTGTGTTTCGCTTTGCTCTATCAATCTTTCATCTCTCACCTTCGTAGGCGATTACTTCTGGAGGAGAAGACGTACAAACGTGCAAACAAACAAATCGTATTTTATATAGATGAAATGTAGCTATGCTGAGGATTGAGGAATGTGACGAACGAACTGTGAGCAACATTTGCAAATTAGTTTGCTTTGAAATAATCAGAACATCGAAATAATCAGTACATGGAAATAACATGAATCATGGATCGTGTTGAAGCTATTAGTTAGGCACTGAGATGATCTGGAGAAGGATGCACGCAAAAAAATAATCTAAACGGACGACGTATTTTGCAACGTAACACGTATAGATATTAAAATTGGTTTTGTATCAACTGACTTGATGCATGGAAACCTGGTTTAGAAAGCGTGCCAAACATTAGTGTTTCTGAAGCACGGTGGTCCATGGATTGAGCGAGCAGAGCAAGCGATTTCCACGTAAATTTTTTCAATGTGTGTCTCGCTTTGCTCGTACTCAATCTTCATAGGGGATTACCTCTGGAGGAGAAGACGTACAAACGTGCAAACAACCAAATCGTATGTTTTGAATGATATGGATGAAATGCAGGCGCGCTTTGGAATGTGATGGACGAATTGTGATCAATAATCAGCACATGATTTTGTGACGCTCTTGGAATTAAAGAAATTACTGGAAGCATGGATCGACGCGCACGTAGCTCTTGGATGGCCAGACTGTTGGACTGGTTTATGGTTATCATTTGTTTATGCAGTGAAGCCTTACGAAAAACGCGTACTGCACTCTGACCATTTGCTTGATCGTTTTAGACGTGGACGTAAAGAACAATATTCTTAAAATAACTAAAACAAGAAAACCCACATAAAGTGTATACTAACACAAATTACAAGTGATGTGTGGTTCTTGGTGGTTACATTGATTCAGTCACGTTTCTGAGGAAATATTTGCGCTGATTGAGCGAGCGAAGCGAAGCGTTTGTCATTGGAAACAGCGCTTTTCTGATAAATTGCTTGAACCTTTTGCTTCCCTCCTTGGACGTAAATAAAAAATATTGACCTTTTCTCGAGATAACCGATATCGCATACTGCACTCTTATAATTTGCTTGATCGTTTTTTTGTGTGGAAGGAATTGTCTGTAGGAGAAGACGTACAAATGTGCAAACAAACAAATCGTTTGTTTTGAATGATTAAGATAAATGCAGACGTGCTTAGGAATGTGATGGACGAACTGTGAGCAATAATTGCAATTGCAATTGCAGTTTGTGTCGAAATAATCAGTACATGATTTTGTGCTGCTCTGGGAATCAAAGAAATTACTGGAAGCATGGATCGACGCGCACGTAGCTCTCGGATGGCCAGACTGATGGAATGATTTATGGTTATCATTTGCTTATGCAGTGGAAGCCTTACAAAAAACGCGTACTGCACTCTTACCATTTGCTTGATCGTTTTAGATAGACGTGGAATGTCTGTCAGCAGCACAAGAGTTGCAGCATGAAAGCTCCTAGAGCGTAGCGAGACGACGCGGAATGAGCGAGCGAAGCGAGCGACTCCGCTAGTAAGGATAATGCTTCCTCTTCACCTTTCCTCAAAGTGCGGCTGAATTGTTGACCAATCAGCATTGTTAGCATTTGTTTTGATCTTAAGTCTACGCCTTGCGTCTGGCGTTTGCTGATTGGCATTATCGCCCAAATAACAGCTTTAAAACAATGTAAAACAATAAATCTGATTGTTCAGTACCCCGTCACTCCGGAATGGCACGCCCAATTGAAATTTCTTTATCTATAAAGGGCACATCTCTGGAACTAGCTCTTTTAAATAAGCTAAGAACCAGCTTTCTAGGATAAATGGTTTAGTCTGTAGAGACCGTTGTATAAACGTGTCCAAATAACAAGAAGTCCAAGCCAAAAATGAAATTCACGATTCCAGCTCAACTCCAGATCTCCGTTGGGACAAACAAGAAATTAATAAAAGTTTATGTTCACCAAGTCCAACAAACTTATATACTAAATTTGAGTGAAAAAATATTAAAAGGCGGCGAAGAAATTATGCATCGGAATTTCGGCTTTAACGTGGGAGACCGAGGTCAAACCTTCTTTTACTGATACAAACACGCGGTATGCATGAGTTGTACTATACAGATAATTTAATATTTGTATTTTCTAAAATTTGGTAACATTGTTTTGGATGTTGAGATTATATATATGTATTAGCAGCCGTACACGGCTTCGCCCGGGTTTTGTTTCATCCGTGATTTCCCAGTTTTCTGTAGGCGTGGCCTAAACGTTGAATGTGACAGCCAACTTTCTTTCTGGAATGCTCTCGTTTTCCTCCCATCCTCTATCTTCCCACTCCCATTTCCCTTTCCTCCCAACGTCTACCTCCTCTCTCCCTTTACTCCCATTACCTACCTGCCCTCTTTCCTTCCATCCTCTCCCTTGCCTTTCAATCCTCCTACCAGCTCATTTACTACCATTTCTCCCCTCGGCTAAATGTAGTTGAATTTGTATGGATAGTTGAATTAATTACTCCCCCTCCCCCTCCTCCTTTTGCAAGGTTTTGCAAAGACTAATTCGGTCTCCATACTAACAACCCAAAAAAATTACCGTCTAAGTTCAGTTAATGAGTAATCATATGCTGTAACAGAGGCATCCCCCACTCTACGCATCTCTTTATTTTCTAGCATTAGAATGCCAGGAGCGGGCTAACAGACGCACTGCACAACACACGGGTGTTCCTCGTCCACGCCCCGCCTCACTCCTGCTTTGGCTTGAGCGATCCGTACCATGAAAAAAATTACTGTCCTTCGTGCTTGCCGTAATTTACGATTTGCGCTGAGATGACCGCGCAGAGCAAAATGTTAGTCGAGGCAACAATGTACCAATTTCAACTTTTCAAGGCAACAACGTGTCAGTTTCAACTTCTCGCTGGCCAAAGAATTAACACGCTCGCCCATTTTCATTGTTTCGGTGTCTCGAGGTGGGGGTTCTTTTCGTCAATTTTTGCAATGAAACTTTGCTACATAATGTGAGATATTCGCCACTAGCTACCCAAAATCTTGTAAAAAGATTGCAATATATGACCGAATCCATGGGTATTTTTCCAACTCACTTTTTTGCCTTCCTAAAATCTCTAGTAAGTTCACAATTGAGTCACTCCGTGTATGCTTCCACGAGGTTTCTTCAGATGGCATAATGCTCCAAGAAATTATTTCAAAAAGAAAAAGGCATGGTATACTAACACAAATTATAAGCGAGCTGGTCCAATAAGCAGGGAAACCAGGCAAATGCGTAAAAGTTGTAGCAGTACTATACATTCCAAGCATTTTTCTTGTTTCACTGATTTTGAGTATTTTTTGGGGGGGGGGTGGTGGTGGGGATGTTGCCTTGCTTTACGGTTTCTTTACGGTCAATGTAAACAATTATGTGCGCCTTTTGTGATTTTACATTTGGGAAAGCTTTTAACCGCAAAAATTGCCGTATTGTTATGTAGTTTTTAAGTCTTCGTTCGGACTACGCCGTCTGCTGTAGTTGAAAGCCCCGCACTAAGTTAGGGCGCGACAAAATACGTATTCATATATAGTGTCCGCGGCCTATCTTGAGTTCTCAGCAGAACGAGCACAGATAATCGCTTGTACGTTTTCAGTAGCAGAGTGCCTTGTTGATATCCAAGATGGTTACGAAATTGGCCATCGATTGGCCATCGATTAAAGCCACCCCATCCTGGAACACGTAGCCGCTCACAAAATACTTGCAGGACTCAAGATACACCGTGCACACAATAAACTTTATTTGAAGAGGAGCAGCAATAAGTAAGCTCGAGCGAAGAGAGACGACATCGAAGCGAGCGAAGCAAGCGAGGTGGCTAGCTGAGGTTAAAATTGTTGTAAGTAGGCCTATATGTTCATTCAGTAACAGCGACATAGAGTAACCAAGCAGCATGCACGTAACAACGGCCACACATGCATTGATTGTTTACTTAACCAGCTTTGAATAAATCATATCGGCTCTACGAAATATATGCGTCTAAAACCAAAGGGTCAAAGGGTTTAACGAGCGTTAACCACTCCTGGTCATCTGCCCGAAGCCCTAAGGCCCTATGTCTGCAACAGCCAGATTTCCAGGCGGTCACCCACCCAAGTGTGTCTAAAACCTTTAGCCAGCCAATAATACCACATTCCGAATTTCCACGCGACTAGGGGTAGTTTGCAAGGAAGCAATTGCTATCCGATTTTGAAATGTTAAGAGTATTGTTATCATTTTTTTTTTATCATCTCACCTTACCATTATCATCTTTTTGATCCCTAGAATTTTTTTTATGTTAATGTTTATTGGACAACACTTATTAAAAACGGTCGGTCGGTGGATGACGTCAGTCCGGTTTCGTAAAATATGAAATCTTCTATTTGCTACGATCGACAACGAACAACTGGGAATGACTGCCAGAGGGGTTGGTTGTCGTAGCAACGGTCGGTCGTAACTTAGGGGTCGTTCATATCGCCGCGGTGTGAATGGTCTATCACAATCACGTCTGATAGTGATAACATGATGTGACGTAGACAGCTAGCCCGTGCGCTTTATTGTGCCCTTCAAGTACGGGACTTGCGTTTCACGGCGCTGAATGCAAATCCATCCCTCCAAGTAGATTGGCCAGCGAAACGGCAAAGAAACGGGGAAACGAGATTTGGGTGGACGACTAAGTTTACACCGTGTTTACCTCAAGAAAGAGATCGAGTGATGAACAAAAGCAAAGGTAGCGAGTAGAAATTATATTGACGATTGAGTTATTAACCATTCTGTGATAAGAGCTAAGTAGAAGACAAAAAGGCCCAAGGGGATAAAATTTAGGTGCCGTAACAATGAAATAAATACTAGGGTCAGCCGGTCGGTAGAAGTCACAATCTTTTTTCTTTTTTTTTGGACGGTACACTGTTAAGACAGAGCCAATTTTATGCCTTTTTAAGGTGCTTCTGTACAGTAACTCGTGTTTGCTGCTCGGATAAAACAAAACCAGAAAGTCACAAATATAGGCTATCGGGAAAAAGAACTTTAGGTTGGGAGGAAAAAAATAATAAGGTCGATCGCAGGGGCGTAAACTCAGTTCGGTAAGTTGGTCCACACCCCCTCCTTCCCCGCCCACTCCCATACATAGTTTTGTTCCTGAAAAAACCTGAGGACCCTTTTCTTCGCTATTTATTGAAGCGATGCTTCAGAGTTTTATCCTCAGTTTTGCAATCGAAAAATCGGACGACGTTTTTTTTTTTAATCTCCAGTCTTGACGCTAGGGTTGGCTATGTCACCCCCACATCAACTTGGTATACTTATGCCCCGCACGATAGCCAAGCTTTATTTTATTCCCTCGGCTTAAGGCGCATAAGCTATAGTTCGATCTGTCAAATTACTACAGTGATCCTCTAACTTTTCAAACTGAGGCCCGTATATAGTATAGTTATTTATCTTTCGCAGACCAGATTTTTCCTCGTCTGGTTTTAGTTGGTTCCAACTGTGACCATCTCCTCCCCCGCCCCCCCTCAGTGTAGTGAAGAGCGACCTTGCTTGTGTTGTGTTTTTGTAAATTAAGATAACTATATCCCCCCCCCACCCCGCTTGCCCAAAGTTACAGCTGCTCCCCACTAACCCCATCCCCCAGCCGCTATTGTTGGAAACTGGGGCTTATACCACTTACTTGGCAATTTACCGATGTTGAGATTTAAAGGTGAAAACTTCAATGCAAAGTAGCCTTGTAGTGCATGCAAATGCTCATCAGTCATTCCTGAAGGAATTCGAGATCTTACTAGTTTCGAAAAAGTAACATTCGTTTCACTCAAGAAAAAGGAAACTATACCTTCAAAAGGATAAACAACTGAAAAATCTCATTAAGTGAAAAAAAAAAGCACAGGCCGGACAAAAGTGCGTCGCGGGCCTCATCGGGCTCCCGTGCTGCAGTTTGGTGATCACTGAATCTATAGACCACGCTAGTGGGTCTTACTCTCGATTCAACACAATTTAAGCTTTTGACCGCATTATTATTTTTCGCCAAGTACCTGAAATGTGCCCAACTATATGCTGAAGTCCTCTTTTACGTGTACCCACCAAAAACCCATTTTCTACGTCGCTCTAAGGACGGCTTTCTTTGATTGGTTGAAATGAGTGTGCGTAAACGTCACGAAGCTAGGGCGAAACCTGTCACTTCCTTAAAACGGAGTTCAAATTTTTCTTAATGATTTACATTCAAATTCGGAAAATACATCCCTGAGCAAATTTGCGGATGACGTAGAGATGCACATTCAAATTATTGACAATGACTCGTATTTCGGGTTAGTAACTGCAACTACCGAGCTTTTAACTTGGTCTGCCTCGTGGCAATTGCCAATTGCCCTTGATTGTCTTTCCTTTACTTCTAGCAAGTTCGTGTCCTTAACTAGGCTTAGGTCCTATTTCAATGTTTTAAAATGCAGAAATTGAGATTCAATTATTGTCGAGGGCAGATCCAAGAAAGGCGCCGAGGAGAATGAAGCCGAAGGGTCTGTGGCCCCCTCCATGTTAACTCGCAAAAATTGCCGAAATTGTTCGGAAAAATGTAGCTAAACTAAGACAAAAATTAATCAAAAAAATTGAAAATACAGTCGGCGAAACCCCCCCCCCCCCCAAAAAAAAAAAAGGTTGTTCTGGTTCCGCCCTTTATTATTTGCATCAAACACTGCTGTTGAAAAATCCCACCCCACGAAACGCCGAAATAGGCTACCTGCAGTGTGATAACACATAACACTGGACCTATTAGGTAATCGCTAGGGTTAAATCCCTAGCTTTTCATAATAAAAAAAATTAGTTCTGAGTCTTCGTGTGTCCAGCGTGATGTCCAGCTTTCTTCTAAAGCCACCAAAAATAAATTTAAGGCATGTGAGGGGGTTTAAAAAAAAAGGTCTTTCCCTACTGTTCATTACCCTACTGTCTTTTATTCACGTGGCGCGCTAATACGTATCGTTTGAAGCCAGGAAAAGCCTCAGAATTCCTAAAATTCCGTCAGCTTCCGTTGCCCCGAACCCCGCTGGGGAGCTCACAGTGCTCCCCTACACCCCCTAGCTGCAATGCATGATTTCACGCATTTTAACTGTTCCCCCCCCCCCTCCCCCACCCAACCAAAGCCAAATGGACTTCGCTACGTCCCTGGCTCTCCCATAATAAGTTGTAAAAAATGGCCCTGGCAGTCACCTTCCCAACTGGCCTCTTGACCCGCCAGTCCGCCTCTGCATACGACCTTGTCATTGTGGTCGAATACGAGGCGAGAGTAACAACGTGGCTACTCCCAGGCCTTCGAACGTGTATGTATTTATTAGCTCTTGGCTTTACCTACAGCCTTATAGGGGCAGAGAGGGCACAAAGGGAATCATGACTCTCCCCCAAAACCAGAAAATTGAGATTCCACAAACAATACTTTTATTGCAATTGAAAAATTCGAAAATTTTTACTTTTGCATTTGCGTTTTTACATTTACTTTTAAATTGCTGGAAAAGAGTCTGTTTTCAGGGCTCCGAGGAACTTAAGCAATCTTTACGCTCCCTAAATTTGGCAAAGCTACTCCCCAGCTGAATACTCGGAACCCGTTTTGAACCCAATTTTTTTATTTTTTTTTTGGTCTCCGTCCCGCACCAAAATTACTGCGCGTGCCACTGGCCCTATTACCGAAAATTTGGCACAGCTACCGATTTCACCCAACATCTAGACTGAGTGTGGGCTTCCAGAGTTCCCTAAAAAGGATCCATTAAACAACTTTTAGGCGCAATATGTTCAATGATGATATTGTAATATTTAGAGTACAATAGAGCAGCCCCTTCTCCCCCCCCCCCCTACTCTCCTCCCCCGTATATGGTCGATTTTATAGAGCATTGTTGTGATTTCCCGTTTGTGTGAAAATACTGTGTCGTCACTGCATCTTCCAATAATGAAGGTCCTTACAAATAAATACCACCGTTAGCAGTCGTCGCCCTCCCGGCCAAGCCTCCGAGATTACCACCACGGACTTCAGTAGAATAAAGACTATCAAGGTTCACACTGCGGACCTACAAACAAACCAACAAACGAACCGTAACTAAAACTCTATTATCTTATTTATATAAATTCAGGATAAACCCAGTCAAACAAACCATACTTGTAATGTAGTTACTAAATCAGAAGAACGGCTCTTTTCCGTGGTGTGTGGGTGTGGAGGGTGGGTAGAGAATAATTGGCTATGTTCAGATGATCGAAATTTGTCTTGGATTTATTAAAGAAACAACCGTCGTAGCGCGGCCATCAACATGAAAAAAATCCACGTATGCTTGCGCGGCAGCACAGTGGACGTCACTGCAATTCTTGAGTGCAATGGGTGTTTCTTTATATCTTCTCAATGCAGTTTCATTTATTTTCATTTGTTTGGATTAGTTTTATAAGGAAAGTCAACATAACAATGAAGAGAAATGGAACCACATAACGATACCAAACCTATTGAACGAATCCTGGAAAAGTTCTGTACGAGGAAGTACAGCGTAGACAACATGTAATGTCATTCAGGCACTTAAAAAAGCAACAATATTTCTCCCTCACATAGGAGCCGTCTTCAAGGCATTAAAACATATAAGCGGCTGCAGAGACTGACTAGTCACACAGGTCATCTGTAAAGTTCCTCCACTTGTAATCTTAAGGCGCACACCTCTATCACGCACCAACAGCTATCTCTACTATACTAATCTAAAAGCAATAACCATGACAACTGCCGGTTAAAAATGTGCTAGCTTATAGGCCTATTTACATTTTAGGCGTAATTTTCAGCTCTAAGGGCTAATTTTAACCATCATTTTTAGTAAGCATATTCATTTTTGCAACAAGGTGCGCCTTTGGCCACACAATTAACAGTGTTACAACGTAACGCGCAACGTAGCCTATATAGATCAGTGGTAGTAAAGAAGTGACGAGAGAGACGCTGTTGATGAAGCCAACAGCGACTCGTAGTAACTTGACGTTGCCGTGGTAACATGATTTTAGGTCTAATTTTCATTTTTTAGGCCTAATTTTTTTTAAATGCAGTATTTATTTCGTAAGTAGCAGATAAGCCTAATGGAGAATTTGGTTCGACGGCAAGCTTATTCATTCATGCAACAATGCGACGAGACTATTTTAAACGAAGCTAAAATCCATTTGTTTTTAGTTGCGTGTTATCTTAGGATTTCAATTCGACGATCAAACGTTATTTAATTTAGTTAACGTCGAAGAAATCTGTTAGCTATAAGGAAGTAACGATGTTTTAATTTACCATGTTATCTAGACACACGCTAGTTTGTCGCGCCAAGTTAGGCAACAATCATCACAACAAACATCACATCAGTTCAATTGTCGAGGTTATAAACCATTGTAGCGCAGGGCCATAGCGTCAGTGTCTTATATCTTGAAGCATAGTTGGGCACGTTTCAGGTACTTGGGGAAAAATAATAATGCGGTACAAAAGCTTAAATTGTCTTGAAATCAAGAGCAATGACCCACCTGACAAAAATTAACTCGTGTAGGAATGCCAGCTAAGCTGCTTTCAATGCAAAATTTGACCCTTAATAGCGTTAAAAACGTCTAACTAGCTAGCTTGCTTGCTTATTCTAGTTCGCTCATCCCCATGTTAATTTCCATAAGGTGATTATTCATCGATACCGAGATAACGGGAAGGCTTTCAGCTATGAATTTAGACGAATGCTGCAGTACGATACGAACTGCGTACCATTTATGGTTGGGAGCCTAGGGGTGCAACGAGGATGACGTGGGATGGCGCGTAAGTACGAAAATATTGTTATAACCATTGTTAGTATTGTCGGCATCGTCTCTCATTGGACAGCCAAAGTTCGGACAATGACAACGTGGATACTGACGTGCCTGCCTAGACACACACTAGTGTAGCACGATAAATCTAAACAACGTTGCCAAAGAAATTGTATTCACGTCCAATTCACGAAAAATAAACCAACTCTAAAAACAAAGGAAAATAAACAAAGCCAAAAACTGGTGAAGAGGCCACAAAGTTGAGAGTGGTTGGGCCCTTCAAAGGAGTGATATCAACACACCAAAATTAACGAAATAAAATAAATTACGACAAAATTAAAACCAAACCAAAATCCTATAAAGAGGTGACCAAGTTGAGAATGGTTCGGCCTGTAGGCAAACGGTAGTAGCAAATTGTTGAAAACCAATTTTTTGTTGACGTGTCACTTTATTACACATCTGCACGGTAGTGGAGTCGAGTCTAATACACAATTTTAAAAAAAGGACTGATATCATATCAAAAACCAAAACTGGTAAAAGGGGCCGCCAAGTTCCGAATGGTTCGGCCCTTCAAAGATGTGATATCAACACAACAAAACATTCGCCAACTTAATCACACCGAATAATACTTTAAACGTTAAATGAAAACTTGAACATTGCTACCGAATGTAGCATTGTTCTAGTTTTCATTTAACATTCGAACTATTAAGCGGTGCGATTAACTTGGCGAATGTTTTGGTGTGTTGATATCACTCCTTTGAAGGGCCGAGCCATTCGGAACTTGGCGGCTCCTTTTACCAGTTTTGGTTTTTGATATGATTTAACTAACTTCTCACACTGAATCTAACGATGTAAACCGTGGTCGTCTCTAAGTCGTGGTCGTCACAAAGTCGTTGCAAGTCTTCTCAGCCGGTACGGCTGTACAGAAGACTAAAAAACAGAGGTGCTTGTGCAAATAAATAGGACAATCGTTTGCTCAAGCACTTCTGTTTTTATGTTTAATGCCTTATGAGGCCCCCTGTGAGGGCAGAAATATTGCTGACTTTTAAAATTGAGCCTGAATGCTGAGCCATGGTGTCGACCCATGCTTCCTGTATAGTTACCTTATAACAATATCTATAAATAGTGTCCATATTTCTAGCTCGGATTAAGTGCTGTTGGCAGGAAAGGTGGTGATGGTAGATGACAACTTTGGTAACTTTGGTTTGATCAGCGAATTGGGTTAGATTCACAAACAGCTAATCACTAAATCTAAATTAAAATTCCGTAGTGTGGTGGTCGGCTACCAACCAAACGAACGCCGGGTGGAATCCCACTACCAGTTTTGGATTTCGTCGGCCAGAAACTCGGTAATCCCCGTGGAGGCCCCCTTCTACAGGAGGCCCCTTGTTAAAAAAAAAAAATATTTTTTGTGTGTGGTTAATTTGTAATGAATTCATATGACAATTGCCTCTCAAGCTCTCAGGACGCTCGGGCTGGGCCGTGCAGCACATTGGGAAGGGGAGGGGACCTTCCCAAAGCGTTCATGCCGGCGATCAACTAAAAAAAAATATATTGCGGGCGATCGAAGCAGAGTTTGTCAGTACAGCAGTTCTGCGAACATCGCAAGCCGTCCCCAACAACTTCCCCAATCCCCCCACCCAATAACATGTTGGGAAAAGTGGTTTCCACTCCCCCACCCGAAGGCTATTAGGATAGAGCTCCCCCTAAGATTTTTCTAAACATCATCATAGGTAACACCCGAGGGCAAGGGTAGTTATCGATAATTTTGTTGGAACACGAATGTTTTTGCTCTTGTTGAACTTCTGAGTGCTTGAGTATCGGCTAATTATTAAGATTCCGAGCTACGAACTGCAACACACGCACGAGCGAGTTTACAGGAGCAAAAACTTGAGTTTCAGAAAGATCGATAGCTATACCCGCTGCAGGAGGGATCTGGCGAGAACTGTCCAATTAATTTATGTTTACTGGCACTGAATCAATGGTTGCTTTTTCGATATGTTTTTTGCTGTTTGAACCCCACGTGAGTGTGCTACTGTTGTCGTCTACAGCTGATAAACGTTTAACTGAAATGCTAACTAAGCGATCACATCGCCATATTTATAAAACTTACTTTCATTTATAAAACTTACTTCTATTTATTAAACTTACTTTTATTTATAAAACATACTTTTATTTATAAAACTTACTTTTATTTATAAAACCTACTTTTATTTATAAAGCTTACTTTAATTTATAAAACGGACCTTTATTTACTATATGTACGTGCATATTAATTTTGTGCATTAATTCGTATGTTTTAAGTATTTCTACGTTTTGTTTTTATGCTGTTAGAAACGTGCACTAATTCAACAAGTAAACATGCTTCGTTTCTCTCATTATTTTGCCCTAATTTAATAGCGAATCTTTTTCTTCAAGCGCTGTGTCACTTTCGTTTTCGCTTTAGATGCAGACCTATGTTGTTTGAGTAGCTGTTGAACGATCGAGGAAAACCAATTTCTCGTTGACGTGGCACGTACTTTATTACACATCTGCACGGTAGTGGAGTTGAGTCTAATACACAGTTTAAAAAAAAAAGGAGTAATATCATATCAAATACCAAAACTGGTAAAAGGGGCTGCCAAGTTCCGAATGGTTCGGGCCTTCAAAGGAGTGATATCAACACACCAAAACATTCGCCAACTTAATCGCACTGAATAATACTTTGGACGGTAAATGAATTGCTACCGAAAGTAGCAATGGTCTGGTTTTCAGTTTTGAGTTTACCTTCGAACTATTAAGCGGTGCGATTAACTTAGCGAATGTTTTGGCGTAGTGCGTTTATATCACTCCTATGAAGGGCCGAACCAATCGGAACTTGACGGCCCTTTTACCAGTTTTGGTTTTTGATATGATTTCACTGACACTCGATCTCCAAATCATTTATTATTAAAACAATAAAAATTGTTTATGGAATATTAAATACGCGTTTTAAAGCTGTAGTTGGTATTTACTTTTATTTATTTGAATTTCACTGATGGCACGTGCGTTGTTGCAAGCCAGCCAACTTCCGTGTATATATATAGCCACTGTAGGCTGGGCTTCCGCCTGCTGCTCGTTTCTCATGTTGGTTGCTATCGAAACAAATGGATTTACGCTAAACTAGGATATAAATAGCTCATATGACCATTGTTCTAGTGAAGATGCACCGCGGACGTGCAAGTACACTGCATGCTCATGTGAAGCATATTTATTACGGTGCGACGCTTACCTAGCGCAGGAATAAAAGAATCGGGCCTAAGAACAATTCTGTGGCCATTTGCAAAAGATTGGCCTCGCTGTTTTCACTAGTAGGCAGCACCAGGCAGAGTCGGAAGTTGTTGTAGCAGTTGACGTCCCATCGAAAACAATCATGTCTAACCTAACGCAAGCTTATCTCACGTACTTAATTTGGCTTCTCATTCGTTAATAAACGATTAATTAAGGTTTTTTTTAGCACGTTTAAGTATATGCGTTCTGGTTTTTTGTGGTGCCAGCTAGTTGTGCTTATCACTTTTGCACAAGAGCGCTTATCACTTATTGATCGCCCGCTTGGTAAACCATTTTAAGCACTGGTCAGCATAAGCAGGCTTGGATTGGCCGATTTGCGTTATTTGTGTGGTGGTGGGGGGGGGAGGGCGGTTGGGAGGGGGAAGAGCTTGGGGAATGGGACGGGTGCAAGAATATATATGGTCTTGTAAATTACTGTTCCATTTTTACATGCAATAAATTTACTTACTTACTAGGTGGAGAAGGTGATTTTGGGCTATTTTTAGCTGGGAACCCCAAGGATCCATATTTTGTGCTGTAAATGGAAGCAGGTTCAGAAGTTTTATCTTTCTTTTTGAAAATTTGGAAGAATTCTGGGATTAGTCCTATTCGGCCTTTTATTCTCTTGGTGTAAGATGGTAGCTTTTCCGAATTTGGGTTTGTGGCCAACAGTTAACTGATGTGGCACCCTGGTTGATGGCCTGCTGCTTCCAATACACTTTCTCACATCCGCTGAGCGTTTGATGTAGAGTTTCTTTAGTTTGATGGGAATGAATGTTTTGCTTGGATTGTCGCACCTGTTTTAATGTGCCGTTTTTCATTGTCACCATCTTATGCTTTCATATTTACACCTGGTATTGCTTCATAAACTTATTTAATGTGGAGGACTACTATTACCAATCGAGCTTCTCCTTTTTGTGGGGTTTAATTGTTTTATCTCCTGGTTGTGTGTTTCTCGGACATTCTTCGGAAATCCGTTAAGCATATCATGTAAAGTCAATTGCCAGTAGGTCATTTTCATCTGAGGCCAGCTGGATCTTGACTTTGTTAACTCCATTTTTTAATGCTACTACTTTAATAACAGTTTTTTCTTTATATGTGGAAAAGAGAATCGAAGATACGATTTTTTTTATGTATCAGTGATATCATGGAAGTTGAGAGACCTTTCTCATTTTCTTTTTACGACACTGATGTACTGAAATTAAGTTTTCACAAAAAA
>JAHWFP010201301.1:0-14118 GCA_023313725.1 Lithobius niger | reverse complement strand
GCCTTAATAGGGAAAGATTGGCTTTCTATCTTTCGACCCAACATGAATCCCTATTATGACCTCCAGACCAAAGTCAGGCAAGTTAAAAAAGTTAAGGTTAAAACACCAACTCTTGATACTTCCGAAATTGTTAAGGAATTTCCTGAACTTTTTAGCGAGGGTATGGGCAAGTTCAAGAACTTCAAGGCAAAAATTCAACTGAAGGAGGATGCTAAACCCGTTTACTGCAAAGTGCGTCCAATTCCCTTGGCGCTTAAGCAAAACGTTAACCAAGAAATTGAACGCTTGGTTAGCTTGGGGATTCTAGAGCCAGTGGCAACCTCGGAATGGTCAACGCCGATCGTGATCGTGCATAAAGCTAACGGTGAGATCCGGATTATCGGGGATTATAAGACCACCGTTAATCCTCAGCTCGAGGTTGACCATTACCCGGTTCCCACAGCCGCAGAACTTTTCAGTGAACTAGCTGGTAGTGGTACGTTTTCCCTTATCGATCTTAAGGATGCGTTTTTTGCAAATTGAACTAGATCGCGAATCGCAAGCAGCACTGACTAATAACACCCCTTTAGGACTTTTTCGTTGGTTGCGAGTTCCTTTGGGCCTAGCATCTAGCCCAGGAATTTTCCAAAGAGTTATGACTCAAATTACTAGCTAGCAGAATTCCTAAATGTTCCCCATTTTACGATGACATCCTTGTAAGTGGGAAGGGGGAAAAGCATGACGACTCACTTAGAATGTTGTTAAATGCTTTACAGGAAAACGGTGTAAGGCTTAGGATCGATAAGTGCAAACTATCGCGGCCAGAGTTAAAATACCTAGGGCATATGATCAATCCGGAAGGACTACACACGCTCCCGGAAGTCATTGAGGCTGTTACAAACGCACCAAATCCAACGTGCATTCAGGAACTACAAAGTTTCTTAGGTTTTGCCCGGCTGTTGAGCCCTAAAGTCAAATGGGTGTGGGGGAAAGAGTGTGACCAAGCTGTCAGCAAAGTTAAGGAATTGTTTGTCAAAAGCAAAGTTTGGTACATTATAATCCTAAACTGAAACTGAAACTAGTTTGTGACGGATCTCCCTACGGGGTAGGTGCGTGCTTGATGCATGTTATGCCTAATGGTGAATCACGCCCCATTGCTTTTGCTTCCCGAAAACTAACTAAAACAGAACAGGGATACAGTCATTTCGACCGAGAAGCTTTGAGCGTGGCGTGGGGAATTAAGAGATTCCATGAATATCTATATGATCAAAAATTTATTTTGCAGTCTGATCAGAAGGCATTAATTTGGATTTTTGGCCCTAAGAAGGGAATACCACAAATGGCAGCTGCGCGTGTTCAACGTTGGGCAGTTATGCTCAATGCCTATACATATGAATTTGAACGTATACCAGGCAAGCTAAATTTAACAGCAGATGCACTGTCTCGGCTTCCATTGCCTAATGATCAAGAATTCGAGGAAGCCGCGGAACAATACCATGTTCTTGCATTGGAAACAATGTCAAATTTGCCAGTGCTTAATGACACGTTAGTTAACGAAAGTAAGCGAGATAAAATCTTATCTAAAGTCTATCGCTACGTTAATCGTGGTTGGCCTGCCGTTTGTGATGATCCCGACGTACTTCCTTACTTCACGCGTCGCGGCGAACTCTCGATCGAAACTGATCCTTTTTTGTGGGGTCATCGAATCGTCATTCCGTCAGTTTTACGTAAACAGATACTTAAGAGATCTCCACAGCGCACACCTAGGTATAGTTAAGTTAAAAAGCTTGGCTAGGGCGAAGGTGTGGTGGCCGAAAATCGATAGCGATATCGAAATGAAAGTTAAATCTTGCCACAATTGTCAGCAGTTCAAAGATGCGCAAATTTCGGACCCAAAACATACGTGGGAGTACCCGACCAAACCAAATTCCCGCTATCACGCCGATTTTCTTGCACGATGGATAACTATATGTTTTTTATACTTGTGGATGCTCATAGTAAAATACCATTCGTTCATAAAATAAAGAGCACCACGTCTGAAAAAGTTATCGAGATCCTAAATAACCACATTGCCGAATACGGTTTATTCGATTCCTTTGTCAGCGACAATGGACCGCAATTCACGAGTGAGGAATTTAAGAACTGGACTAAATTACACGAAATCCAGCATTTACGCGGCTCTGCTAACTTTCCTCAAACGAACAGACAGGCAGAAATTTTTTTTAAGAATTTCAAACGCGTATATAAAAGCTCACGTCGTGACGGTTTGACGATCCAAGAAAGTATAAATGCCTACTTAACATCAAGTCGAATTACCGTAAGTTCGACCACCCAGAAAACACCAGCTAAATTATTCTTTAACCGAGAGCTTAAATCTAAAATAGACTTGCTGTACCCTGACCCAGCGTCAATCGTTAAAAGGAGTCAGCAAAAGCAAGTTGAAAGCACTAAGCATCGTTTGTCTAAACACTATAGCGTTGGAGACACGGTGTGGTACCGTGACTTTAGTCGAACCAACTCAAGACTATGGTCTAGTGGGGTCGTAAAATCTAGGAAGCCTCACCTAATATACGAAGTGCTTAATGACGAGCAGAAGGTTGTAGCCAAACATCGTGACCAGCTTCGAGCCAGGTTAATTTCTGAGTTAGCTGAAGATTGTGCTCAAAATGCAGCAATTCCAACAGTTTGCAGAGATAATTCTAACATGAATAAATTACACAAGAGTGCAGATTTTCAGAAACACGTCTGCAAGCGAAATTCGATTGGTTTCCCGAGTTCAGTTGACACGTCAGCTGATTTGACCAACCAGCGTCGGAAATCGAAGGGCCAATCCAGAAGAAGTTCAGTCGCTATGCCAACTTTGACCAATGAACGAGACGTGCAACCAAAATCACCTGATCCGCAAGGGCAAAATGTCACATACGCACGCAATCAGGCAAAATCACCCGTTTTGACAGTCAACGAGTCCGATGACGTCATTGATCCCGAAAGCGTTATCGATGATGAGGTTTCCGCCTTGGCACAAAATTACACCGCTCCAGAGATTAGAGTGCCAGTTGGCGAAGCACCTCCGATACTTGCTAGGGTGTCACCACCTAAAGCTAGCACATCGGAAGTCTCTCTGTCAAAAACGAAGTCCAAAAAGCGTAAGGGTGCGCCATCTGTTGCTGCTTCTGCGCACTCTAATCCAAAAACAACTGAACGTCCAAAGAGAATCCGTCGAGCTCCGGACAAGCTCGCTATCTACGACACATCATCAAATTAAAACAATATCAAACCAATTTTTTTTTTGATAGACTAATCTTTGTTTGTTTCAGGTTGTTCGTGTGGGAAATGGATCCCACGGTTTTAAAATGTTCCTTTAAATAGGAAAAGTGTCGCGTTCAGTGCCGTTCACGTTATTTGTATTTGAAAAACATCGAATTTTTTAATTGTTCACGTGAGTGAAACATGTGTTCTTCTCGTTATCCGTGTGGAAAACTGATTCCACGGTTTTAAAACTTTGTTCTTTTTCTATTTTCATGTTTCCACTGCACAACG
Source organism: Lithobius niger (assembly GCA_023313725.1). Classification (NCBI taxonomy): domain Eukaryota; kingdom Metazoa; phylum Arthropoda; class Chilopoda; order Lithobiomorpha; family Lithobiidae; genus Lithobius; species Lithobius niger. Next base: position 10,599 of record JAHWFP010201301.1, on the reverse strand, counting down.
ACCAACCTATTCTGAGCACAAATAGGCTCGTGTGCAGAAATAACCATTCAGGACGAGTGTTCGTCCGACAAATTCAACTTTAGCTTCAATTGACATACCCATCATCACGATTGTTGAAGCCGTTGAAATCTAAAAATCAAGAAAGGAAACTCAACTAAATGGATTAAAGAATCAAACCAAACCAGATTCAACACTATTACAAAGGGTCGTAAAGAAACGAGTTTTCAAGTTTCTTTGAATTTAAAGCATTTTGTTTTGTTTAAATAAGGGGGGTCTAGCTTTCGCAAGTGCAGCTTTATTTTCTTTTCAGAAAGCGAAACATTTTTTTCCTCTCTCAACAGATAAAAATTAGAGTGACTAAAAATCTAATGACAATACTTGTTTTTTTTCAGTAGTATTAGATTTTTTTTTAGTGGGTTCCATTGTGGAGGCTTGTCGTCACTTGTGTGTACCTCCCACAGTTGCACCTCCCACCTCCCACAGTTGCCATAGTCTATCCATGCATGTCGCACCATACATATCATGTGACCCAATGTCACATGACATTCACTATATAAAGAATTGTATCAGAGTTAATAAACGTCCATTGCCAGTTTTAGTCTGTCCTTTCATTCAGTGTGAACATCATGTCGAATTAGAACCCACGGTTCCAGTGGGAACATTACAATGGTCTTGTAATGCTAGGGTCCACCTCAGGAGTCTAGGGTTTTACCGGCCATTTGTTTGAGCCAGTGCAATGGATTATGATCAGTTTCGATGTAGAACTTAGTTCCATACAAGTATGGCCTAAGTTTGGCTACTGCCCACACGAGGCAAGTACATTCTTTTTCAGTTGTGCCAAAGTTTTGTTCTCTGGCAGTCAGTTTTCTGGAAATGTAGAGGCACGGATGCTCTTCTCCACCCAGAGTCTGGGAAATGACCACGCCCCTTCCTCTCGCACTACAGTCACACTGGAACATGAAAGGTTGATCAAAATCGGGTGCTCTTAGCACTGGATAAGAAACGAGGGCTCTCTTGAGAGTGTCAAAGCCCTTACTGAAATTTTAGATCGTAAAATACGATCAGAAAATGAGTACTTTTTTAGTGCGTTTTTGACATGGTCGTATTTCGCACTTTAGTTAAATTTAACTTTTTCTGAAATGTTTAAAAGTTAAGACTACTTAGATTTTAATTTCTCATCTTTAGGTATGCTGAAAGTACAACCTTGAAGGGGCTTTCGTTTTTTTCCCGTTTTGGAAATTTTATGCCCAAATTTTAAGGGCCAATGATTCCTCTGACGGATGCCTACGACTTTTTCCTTTTGTGGCAGATAGGCCTCTGACATTGGACGACCCAAGTGAGTTGCTCGCTAGAAACACACCGGAATAAGAGACCCCGACTTATCCTTTTGAGTTTTTATGGAAAATCTTCCTCTGTAAAAAAGATATTGTCCTACCTGTAAGTGAAAGAGATAAGCTTATGGTTTGTTACATTTCCCCGGACATTGCGAACTGAAAAATGTATCTTCCTCGTAGCTAAAGGGTTAAGTGATGTACTTTTTCCTTATGCGTCTAAAGGTCATGATGTTTTTTGCTAGTTTTTTTCAAGAAAATTAATTAGATCTCTTGTTGAGTTATATGGTCAAACTTAAGTAAGTTGTGGAACTTGTGGGGTATACCTTCAAACCCACCAGTGGTAGAGTGTTGTATTGTTAAATAGAGCTTATCTTTTGTTACGTACCCATACGAAGCACCCTTCTAACCCTTATCGCAAGCTAGGTTGGGTGTGGACGGCTGGAGGTTTTTTGGTATTTTCTTGGCTAAAAAAAATGCAATTTGACATAACTCGGATCAGTTAGGGACGTATTACCAGAGTAACAGAAGATATCATTTGACACGCATGCTATTTTTTTTATGTAAAAACAACCAGTTTTCCGAGAGCAGAGAGTGCTCAGAGTCTTTATGACTTCCTGTTTTTTTTATGGACTTCTTAAAAATGGATGAACTTTTTAAGCTTGAACTTTACTGCAAATCCCTTTAATTTTCTTGCTTGTTGTGAAATTACTTGTGAGTTAATTTTACTTTGGCTTGGTAACATCGTTGGTAAGACATGTTGTCTTTGCACTAATCTTTGTTTTCAGTCGTTATTTCAACGTTCATGTGAACCCCGAAATAAAGTCTCCCTTGTGGGGGCGTGTAAGGAATTTGTAACATTTTCTTTACGGTACTGGAGCTAGGCTACCTCCAAGCAACAAAACGCCAGATTTTTAAATCAAAACTGCCAAACCTCAACTTGGTGAGGTAGGGAAGGCAGGAGAACTTGAACTTTTACACTCAACCTTGTTGAAATCTTGAAAGATTGTCGAGAAAACCCAAGTGGTCTTACTGAAGGCCTGAAATCTTCAATTTCTAATTTATTTATTTTTCAATAAGTCCAAAAAGAAAAAATGTGAACAGCGCTGCTGCGAAAAATTGTAACGCATATCATTGTAGTTTGGCATAAAGCCACATAGATTATGTTACCTACACGTTTCATAATTGTTTAAAGTCCTCTCACAAACAGTAGGGGTACTTCACACAGCATAATAATAGATTTTATTGCTGTCTGAAACTGCTTATAACTTGCAACAACTCATGTGTACGACGCAGGGTTGTAAGCGCTAATGTCGCTGTTTTCAGTTATTATTTTCTTCAAAGTCCGTATTAAATCTTCATAAAAGATGCCTAGCCTTTCATCTTAATAATGTTCAGATTCCAAATATATTTACCTTTTTAAATTCGGTTGGGTAGTTTTAAAACTATGAGGCAAAACGTGTCCGCTACCTCAGCTCAATGCTTTGGCGCCATGTTGGAATTTTACTTGCGTAAGTATAAACGATCGGCTCTCTCATGCAAACCGGCAGTGGCTCGAGCGTCGTTGGCGCCGAATTTGGCTGTCCAAAACTCTCCACCAACCAGTGAATTGGGTACTTGGAATTTTAGGCTCTGAACAAATCCTAAGGTGCCTTACATGCCTAGCATTCCTCGGGGTCCGCGCAGAAGGCAAGTTGGAGCCGTTTCTGAAGTATAAAAACCCAAGCTTGAGAAAATATCGTTAGCATAGCTCGACCTCACAACCACCCATCGTCACGTTCTCCGGGAGAGCGATATTCTTCTGCCGCCGCATATTGCGCCAAAACTGGGTAACTATCGCGATAGGGGTAGGTTTTTGAAGGTGAAATATTTTTTGGGAATGATTTTATTAAAACTTTAATTTCATTCCCATTTCAAGTTAAAACTTTCAAAACGTAGATTTATTTTCCAATGTAAAACCAAAGACTAGCATCTTAACCAGACTGCTAAAGGTTGCATGTGAATCGTCGTCAGTGACATCATGCGAGTTGAATTTTATTCAATATTACTTGCATTTTTGCGAAAATGTACTTCTAGTTTGAAGTTGGTGAAATTTCTTGATCGTTGTTAGTACTTGAGTGTTAAGCACGATTTGCTTAACGATTTTTTTGTTGTTGTTGCCGAAATCTAAAACCAAGATTTATTGTAACCCAAAATGAAACTGCAAACTAATTTTGTAAATATTTTATTAACCAATGTTCAATAAATGTAAATAGAGCTTCAGTTTGTTTCTAACCATTATTTACTTAGTTACTTAAACTTAGAAAATTTTAGTTTAAAGTTAACTGCCAGTAAATGCATGTTTTTTCCCATGGTGGCAGCAAAGAATTACCTCTTGCCAAGTTAGGTTAGTTTTATGAAAGTATTAGTCCGCAACGTCGCTCCCTCCTTGAATAGTGGCCTGCTATGCTTGTTGTCCTGAAATCCAGCAAAATTGGAAAAAAAAAACCAGTAGCCTAACTTTGCAATACTGTATCCGCTTTACTGTATACTGTGTACGATTAGTGACGTTTGCCGGCTCACTGTTTTGGGTCGACGCCGCTACAAGAATGGACACTACAGAGTTCCATCTGCGAATCGTTTTTCAACGTATGGGGAACTCCTATGATGGACCTATTCATCAGCCGAGTACCGGACCAGAAAGCAGTTGCAATAGACGCCGTAACGTTCAACTGAGAGAACATTTACGCTTACCTATTCCCTCCCTTCAAACTCCTGCTAAAAGTTCTGCAAAATATACACCATACCAACAGCGTATTCCTACTGATTGCACCATTCTGGCCAGCAGCTCAGTGGTTCCCACACCGCTTCCCTCTACTAGTGGACGACCCAAGAAGACTCACTCATTCCGGACCTTCTGACACAACAAAAAGTCACAAAATTTCACCAAAACCTAGAAACGCTACAGCTGCACGCATGGCTACTATCACCAGACTCCTCAAAAAGGCAGGAATTGATGAGGAAGAAGCCACCAGAATTGCATCCGCCTCCATCAGAGCTTCATCCAACAGGATCTATGACAGTCATTGGAAAAAATGGTTTCATTGGTGTAACAGAAGGAAAGTCAATCCAATCAATCTCGCTATAGCCGAATTCTTAAAGTTCTACACATCACGTTCAAGGAAGGCCTTAAGGGATCCACCATCCTGGTCTACCAATCAGCAATCAACATGGTATTCACGGCAGCAGGAAGCACCCATGTCTTCACAGACTACGGAATCTCTTCTTTAATCTAGTCAATCGAGATTTAAAGACCAGCAATAAAACAAAAATTTCCAAAGTGGGACCTCTCCATCGTCCTGAACTCCCTCCTAAAAGACCCATATGAACCAATGCTAAACAGCCCAATGGCAATCTTAACAAGGAAAACGGTTTTCCTCGTCACCCTTGCGTCCAGCTTAAGATGCGGCGAAATCCAAGCCCTGTCAGCAGACCCCGCATTCTGCGTCCTCGCTCCAGACAATACGTACATCACATTACCCCCAGTGCCAATTTCCGTGCCAAAACACAGAAACCTTGCAAACCCACAAAACCCATCACACTTCCAGCGCTAACAAACATTGTGGGTCAAAACCAGGCCGGACAACGTCACCTTTGTCCAGTAAGAGCACTCCGCTTCTATCTCTCCAGGACAACCAATGAAGGCGTTCGCAAAGGCAGAACACAACTCTTAACTTTGGGGAACCTCGGCAGCTACCATTGCAAAGTGGATATGTGACACCATTCAAGCCACCTATGACGACTCCACAGAAGCCAAGCAAACAAAGGCATCAAGGTCACAGCGCACGAGTTGAGAGCACTCTCCACCTCCTGCGTATTACACAACTCCGTTCCAGTCCAAGACATCCTCACGGTAGCCTCCTGGTGAAGCAGCTCCGTCTTCACAAGCCACTACTTTCGAGAGATGACGAAGCAAGCCGATGGACTACTTCGTCTGGGCCCCATCATAGCTGCCAGATGTGTAATCCAGCCTCCTTAAGCACACAGAAAACGAAGGCGGAAGCAAGACCTCATCTCTAAAAACAACGGTCCCTTTCAGGGCCACCAATCCCCACGAAAGAGACCATTTTCCTGTTTGACATGTTTTCTGAATCAAGTGCGAAGTTGAAACAACTTTTGGGGGGGAAAACAGTCGGCTCGTAACCCCGGGGTATCGGTCAGGGCAGTGCCCGCCACAAAACTCTGACGAGGTCTCACTGTCAATGTGTAACGGCGGACACTACGACGGCTGAGGTGCTTGTAACGCCCCCCGGTTTCCTTGGCTGACACGGAGTTTCAGTTTTAAGGTTTTCAGTGATTTAAACGAATTTGGCAACAAAAGCACAGTTTGGGCTACTGTCCCAGCATGGGGAATGAAGCATCGATGTCCTAATTAAAGGGGCCTAACCTTCACACTACTGGTAATTCACTGCCACCAACGGTGGAATTAAGTTAACTGTTTCTTACTGTCTGTAAAATATGTGCTAAAATCGTTTTCAATTTGCTTTTCTACCCGAAATTTTTAAAACCCCTAACATTTAAAACCTTTCCTACACCTGCAATGCAATGAGGTTAGCCTGCTTGTCACTAGGATCGCAACAATTGTTGCCTCTAACAATGCAGCACCAGCCTGCAATCCTCACTTTTCGTTTTCGGGTACAGACAGGAAGGTTGTGTGTCTGTGCTGTTCTTTTCGTTACAAACTGGCGAGTCGCCTCTTTGTTCCCGAAGTTTGGTGTTAAAATGTACGCTGCAAATTAAAGATTGTGGACTCTGGTGAATTTCCAAAGTGTACCGGCCTGAAGACCCCGGGGGATAATCATCCTGCCTGTAGGAATTACAGGTTGTGTAATTTCAAGGAATCGCGTTGTGGCTTGTGGAACTTTTGGATCCGGATTTAGTAAAGAAGATTTTGCGCACCTGGCATAGATCAGACCAGCGCCGGCTTCAGTTGGCCAAACGGGCAGCCCTCGGTCCTTCCAGGCCGTTAAAAAAAAAAAAAAAAAAAAAGATCCCCCCCCCCTTGAGTCGAGGTTGGAGACAATGCATGCTGATTTAGGAATACCTGTTGTTTTTCTGTCTGACGAAATAATTGCGGTCTGTCGCATAGCCTAGTGGTTAAAGCCGTGGACCCGTGTGTGGGGGTCGCTTGTTCAATTCCCGTAACTTGCATGTTTTTTTTGTTGCTCACTCCGGTGTTGCACAAGATGGAACAGAAGTCAGGCCCAATGAACCGGTTGTTGGGAGTATTTCCTCGTCGCCGACGGTTTCTTTTATTCTGGGTAAATCCCCACTGTCGGCAGGGAGCTTGGAAAGGATTGTGAATGCTGTTCGTGATGCTGGTAAGGTGGATTTTAAAATCAAGAGGGTTTTGCAAAACTTCAGGCACAGATCGCCGATTGCTCATCGTTCTGCAGCGGAGGTGGCGCCATCTGCCGGCACGGGAAGGAACTTTTCAGAGGATGCAGGAGAAAGCCATTCAAGTGGGACGGAGTTGGCGTTTCCTTGGCTTGTAAGTAAATGAGGCTGTCGGTTGTAGCGGCGGACGCTAGAACGGCTGAGGTGCTTGTAGCGCCCCTGACATCATTGGTTGACGAGTACTTCTTAGCTTCAAGTTAGCATGGTTATTTCGACTTTTTACAATAATAAGCACAGCATGGGCTACAGTCCCGGTGTAGGGAATGGAGCGTGGGGTTCTAACTAAGGCCTAACCTGAATGCTACCGGTAATTACACTTCCACCAACGGTGGATTAATTTAATTGCTTAAACGAAGTATAAAAGCTAAAAGGGCTACATAATAGTTTACACTTAAAAACAATTAATCTACTACGGAACGAACCTGAGGTTTAAAAACTCTTGGTTTTATTTTAAAACATCAGAAAATAAAAAATACACACTTTTACATTAAAGTTCACTAGATTAGCTTTTGACAAGTTTGCGAAACACTGGGCTTGAATTTACATTTTGTAATTCAGTTTACACATAAGAACAACGATGTTGATGCTTATAAACACTTAATTTTGATTAGAAAAGCATTTTTTTCTTGGGTTCCAATCCTGGAATACCCAGCAAGCTGAACCGTGTCCGCTAAGTTACAACTATATTTGACAACTGTAGTTCTCTAGTCGTCCAACAGTTATTTTCCCCTGAATCCACGAGGATCAAACCGTCCCTTTGTTTAATTATAAAATGAACAAAGAATGAAACTGGCTTTTTAGGAAGAGACGCCTATTCTAACATTATAGAGGTAAAGACCGGCAGTGCCGGTTTGGCTTACCAACCATAAAGACTCTAAGCTAGAGGTTAATTTACGTTAGACTATAAATTTAGAATTGGGGGGTCCTAAAGATAAACTTCTAAAGTTAAAGTAGTTACTTACAACCACTACCATTTTGCCCGGCATGGAAGCACGGACGTGACATCTCCACTCCCGACCGGCGTAACCTTTTTAGCTTGAGAGATCTGTGAGCTGTGCTGAGGATTGAGGGTTGGGGTGCCTTTTTATGTTAGAGCAGCGGATTCTCGCGACCAAAGCACGGACGCCGAGGAGAGCTACGGGGCTCTGATTGGTGGAGGGCCAGGAGAACAATGGGAAAGTCGGTAGAGCAAAGGGTTTTGGTGCAGAGCCCTTTGAAGGAGTCGGGAATGGTTAAAGACAGGTCAAATTGAGTTTTCAACTCTTCAACTTTGGGAAAGGCGTTTACATTGGGAAATAGATTATTGGTTGGATATTTACAAATGCACATCTTGAATAGGCTCGTGTTAAAGCTTAGTACTTTGGTTTGGGTAATGAAATAATCATTACTATTAAATTAAATAATTAACGGAAAACTCCAGTGTTACACGCCACAACTAGGTTGGGGGGTGAGGGGGAGGGGGACTTGAGTTTCTTTGCACAGACTGACTTTTGGATTGCTTTGGGAACAGATCTTTATAAGATTTATGGTTTTAATAGAAGGACAAATTATTGCAAACTTTTGGATGGTCACAATCAGGTTTTTCGTGTCCGGTGATTGCCGATGTCGAATTAGTTCGGACTAATGGGGACAAAAGATTATTAATAAAGTATAAAAAGTATAAATAAACTAGCTTAGTGAATGCTATAACACATTTAAGTTAATTTGGATTTATAACTTTTAAGTTAAAAGATAGGTAACGATCGTGGTGGAAATTTTTCATAGAATTTGCGGCTGACAAACATAATAAAAAATATCACACTTAAAAAGTTGTCTGTATCCACATGTATGTGAGGTTAAGTCCAATAAATGGAAGCCCCTTCTAAATCATAACTAAGCTAATGTCTTTGGGCTTTTTGCCCTAAAATAAAAGTAATGAAATCGGAAGATACAAGTTTCAATAATGGCGGCCATGATGAAGGGTGCTGTGGTAGTTTTGGAGTTGTTTTCAAATGGCGATTGTGAGACTTCAGGATGGAATTTTGATAATTGGACTTCCCGAAGACTTAGATAATGTGTCTGGCTATTAAATGGTTGCAAGATGGGCTGTTTCTGTCCATTATTAAAATTCGCAAAGGGTTTAAGACCGAGGTCTTTTTGGCGTTTTGAAGCGCTCAAGAAAAAAAAATGTTCCACGAGTTTTTTGATCTTTGAAGGTCATGTATCCGCTAATCGTTTTTACGTCAGGCCGACATTACATGGTACAGGGTTTGTGGCTACACAGCAGCCGATCGAAAGACCGAGGTTGTGTGTGAGGGGTGGAGTTGCAAATGAAAATGCAGTGTTGAAATGCAACCCGGAACTGCTCGTTCGGGGTAGCTTGGTGATCGCCATAGAGCCCCGAACGGTGCCGAGGCAGTTCCTCAACGTCAGCGGGGAGGCTGGCGATTCGCCAAAACTGCGGCAAGATGACCACGAGCAAGGCAGTGAGAAGAAGGTGCTGTAACGCTGCTCGTTTCAGCGCGTTCAATCAGCAACTGGTGTTTTGAATAAATCTCACACTTTCAGATTAGAAAAAGTAAAGAACAGCTTTCAACAATTCCCTGTCAACCTGGTTTTCCCTAGCCTCCCGCACTCGTTGCTTCTACAAATGTTTGATGAATCGGCGAACAGACTAGGGATTGATGATCATGAATACCAGGTTGACAGGGAATTGTTGAAAGCTGTTCTTTCCACGATTTATGTGAAGTTCGAAGACTTGGCGTATTGGCAGGTGTCTGGAACACCTATGGGATACTCCTGCTCCCCGGTGCTTTCGGAAATTGTCATGCAATTTGTAGATGAGTTCGCCATGGTCAGTTTCCCCAAGATGAGTTTGTGGGAGAGATTTGTTGACGATGTTTTGGCTGTGGTGTTGGCTTGTGACCTTTCTGCTATGCTGGAGAAGTTGAACTCATGGAATGCTGCAGTTCAGTTTACTCAAGAAGACGAGCACGAACAGAAACTCCCCTTCCTTGATGTTCTTCTTTCCAGAACCAGGAATTCCATTGAGTTTGAACCGTTCAGGAAACCTTGTCACACGGGGAGAGGAATTCCGTATAATTCGTGCCACCCACAATCCCTGCTCCATACTTTGGTCGCCAACGAAATGTGCAGGATGGTTGAACTTTCCTCCAATCGTGACACTGCAAGGCACCACTTGTCCAACACCAAAGAGATTTCTTCAGCTAGGGTACCCAGCGGGGATGGTGAACAGAAAGATGAAGAGAGCATGGCAACGTGCGAAAGTCAGAAATGAGAGGGAGAAGTGCATGAAAGATGGTGAAGGCCCGACAGAAGTCTTGACATTTGTTCCAGGAGTCAGCGAAAATACTCACAGGATCTTGAGGAAGCAGGGCATTCGATGTTTTTTCCGGAACCCAGCTAACCTAAAGAAGCTGCTGCAGAAGAGAAAGAGTTGCGACACTGTAGCTTTGCATGCTCCCCCCCACCCCTCCCTCCCGCCCCCTCCACCAAACCTTTCTCCTCCGATTCCTCCGGCCCCCACTCCCCCTGTCCACCGCTACCATACTCGAAGTAAATTGAAGAGCGACGACCATCTTGTGGCGAGCTTCCCCCCCCACCCCCCACCCCCCTCCTCTCACTGTTGTTGAGACGGCAAGTATTTCCCCCGGATACTTGAAGACGCCTAATCACCTTGCCAACCAAAGAGGATTAGTGTACCGTGTTCCTTGCCAAGAATGTGATTCCATCTACATCGGAGAAACCAGAAGGACCCTCTTTCAACGCATCAAAGAGCACGAAACTGCTACCATTAAGGGAGATCGTCGGAATGGAATCGCTCAACACCATC
>JAHWFP010201300.1:0-41280 GCA_023313725.1 Lithobius niger | reverse complement strand
TTTTTTTTTTTTTAAGGTTAATGCAAACTTCTTCGGAATAAGTGTCAACCAAATTACAATTGTTTTGTTGGTTCAATACAAATATTTAAATGTCGTGTGCAAGTTAGAATATAATTAAAATCTAACCTAAATGTTGATTGCACCGTTTACTCACCTTGTTACTGCATTTTTTGCACAGTTTTTGCATGATACAGTAAAAAGAACAAAATAATTCTGTGGTTCTTTAGAAGTTTACAGTGGACAACCTGCCGAAGACCCAGGACTGGTAATTTTATAGCATCCAAACTTAAATTTGGGTTGGATTTATGGTGCTATAAACATTTTACAGTGCCCAAAAAAGTGTGATTACTTCGTAACGAAGTGGACGCATGTTTTTTTTTTTTTAATCACTGAAGATGGGACGAATGAAGATAAATTTAGATTTTAAACTTCAGGAGTGTATGAATATTTCCACTTGACAAGTGGTGGACAACATTTAAAATTGTAGTAAATCCAGAGTAGAAACTATATTGTGGCTAGGGGTTGTACATGTGAGCTGCAGTTTAGGGTTTAGAGGACCAGGAAAGGTTCTCAGCTTTCTACAAATTTTCGGCGAAATTCTAGAAATTTCATGTTGAATAATCAACTCAAAATTATAAAACAGTGACATGGACATTGCACAAAAATTGTCCCAACACCACAACACTCAAATATTTTAACTTGCCAATAGGCCTAGGAAAGGATTGCTACAATTTGTGCATAACTAGGATGTTTAGTTAAATTATGCATGCAAACACTTGTCTAGCCTAGGTAAATAACTAACATTTCTTTTTTTCTTTTTAAATCGCATTTTGGGTTACAAACGTTGCAAATGTTGGATGATATGGGCATACCAAAAATTTGAGGTACAACAATCTTTGTAAAGTTTGAAGCGTTGTCCAAGATTAAACGTCTGCTGTTGTCAATGGCGTAACTAAGCAGTAAATCAACTTTTCATCATGAAACAAATCATTGGTTTTCAAGATTAGATGACATGACACTCTTAAGATTGGTAAACATTTTCTGCCTGTAACTAGTTTTAGCAGTTAACATTTTAAAATATAGCCTACAAAATTCTATTTTATAGACACTTCTTTTTTTTTTTACAATCAACGTGATACAAAAACAAAATTGCGTCCAGATTTGTTTATTCTGGTTACCCATTTAAAGAAGTGATATCTTACATACAAATTGTACAATCTTAGTTATTAAGCAAATTTCCATAGTTTTTGCATCAGAATTTATTGCGATTAAAATAAGATTTAAAATTCAATTATAAAAAGCTGTCCATTGGTGACTCTCGGGATAAATTAAGAAAACTACCGCGTAAAATAAAAAGTTTAAATCACTAAGGTTAGGGAAAAAAATTGAATTTTGCACTTCTCTGCACTAAATGAGGTTAGTAAATTTTGCTAAAATCGCAAAATCACGCTTGGGTGGTGGAGGGTTTCCAGCGGGGCTTCTAGATCAAGTGCCTGTATCACCTAAGTGCTTACGGATCCGGCTTGGGCTTCCCCACTAAACTGCTGGTTAGGTTCGTGGTTCCACACTCAATGACTTCATTAGCTATACAGCCGCTTATCACTGGCACAGGCCGATGTCGGTAGAACCTTAAATACGGTTCCTCCTTTACAAACTGATGCGTTTGGTATCAACAGTTGACACACTCCTCCTGCTGCCAAATAGGTGATGGGTGATTTTAACCCGAACAGGGACCATTACTACTCTTCCCGGTACAAAAAGAAATCATAGGGGACCTACCTTCGTCCAAATTCAAAAACTTGAGTTATTCATTTTAGTAATTGGGTTTAATCAAAATGAGGGTTAATAAGGTACCTCACGATCTTGCTGCTACGACGGCTATGCCTTGCAATCAAAAGGGTGATCCTATCTGTTATGGAAAGGGGGTCCAAAAAGAATACAGCTTTAAACTAACCGTCCAAAGTGACATTAGTAGCCAAATGAAAAATGGAGTTTAAGTTAGTTACCTTGCGCGAGTTAACACTTAAGACCAAGGCGACTAAAAGAAAAAAAAATTACCTTGCGCGAGTTAACACTTAAGACCAAGGTGAAAACAAAAAGTACCTTGCGCGAGTTAACACTTAAGACCAAGGTAAAAACAAAAAGGCATTGCTTCCCAGCAAAAAAAAAAAACTCCAGAATTAAGTTTTCCAAGTTAATAATAAACACAGATCTGATCAACGCGAGTTAACACTTTAGACTTGAAAGGTTCTGTGTCAAATTAAAACTTCAACGGGTTTTTCACAATTTACAGCATTCGTTCATAGCAGTAAAATTGAGAAATGATACTGCCCTACTATCAAGTCTCCTCACTATGAATTAACCATAAATTGCCCGCATTTTCAACGGTTAGCATTAATACCATTTTCATCAAGCTAATTAGGTTCACTTAGCTGTAGCTTCTGGTGGGATCAAAAATTTACAAAAGGAATTGTGGGCTCTAAAGAAGTGACACAAATTTATACTGGTGTTTGACCAGGTCACTTGTAATGGATGAAAATCAAATTTTGAAAGCTAATGAACATAAAACATGCAAATGAGCTGAACGAAATAAAATAAAATAACGTTAACACAGTTTTTCCAAATCATTCAAATGAGTCACCAATCTAGATCTTGAAATGTTTCCCTTGGCAGTTAGACTGGCAATAAAAAGTAGAAATATCAGACAAATTGGCAACTTTTAAAACTGAAAGAGTCTGGAATTACAAAGTTAAGTGAATTCACCAGGTATTTCGTCAACAACAGGTCTCAAGTTTGAAATATGTTGGTAACCTTTCTGCAAAAGACCAGTTGAAACTTCGCGAACTCTATAAACTTGAGGAGAAATTTTCTCCGCAATTTCATATGGTCCTACAAATTTTCTTTGTAGTTTAGCCGCGAAATAACTATGCTTGTGTGATAGAAAATGACTTTTTACCCAAATTTTATCACCAACTTCGAATTCCAGAGGTTTAGGAATACGAGCATTTAGCTTAGCATATTCGTAAGCTCGATCAGAATGTCTAATTCGCCGTAATCTCTCCAAAGTTTTACGCAAATTACTAGTCAGCGTAGCAGCCCAAAGAGGTAGTGGCTGATCTAAAGTGTCTTGAATGGGAGGGTCTGTTCCTATATTTATCTCTCGGCCGAAATTTAAGAAAGCTGGGGTGTAGCCAGTTCTCGAATCAACCGAGCTGTTTATAGAAAGCATAAATAAAGGAAGTTTGTCGTCCCAGTCACGCGGGTTATCGCCGCAAAATTGTGCGATCATCCTACCAATTTTCTTACACTGTAGCTCTGCTGGGCTGTTAGACGCTGGATGGTAAAGGGTAGTAACTGATTGTTTAATACCAAAACGCCTGTAAATTTCCTTAGTAATTGAGCTCACCAGGGCGGCTCCATTATCACTCACCACGCGATGAGGTACCCCAAATATCGGGAAAACTTGATTAATTAACAGCGTGACAAGCGTTTTCGTATCAAACTTTTTACATGGGTAACAAAGGAGATATCCGGTGAACAAATCTGTTACGATCAGTATATTGCGATTTTTACGCGGACTCTTGGTCATTGGCAGAGACTGCTTCCAATCTAAATGGATTGTGTGGAAAGGATGGTTCAAAGGAATGGTTTGTAGTCTACCAAGGGATCGTAAGCCATGGCCTTTATATTGTTGGCACAGATGGCATACCCGGACGAACCTATGGACCAATCTACTCATTCTTGGAAAGTAAAACAATTTCTGAATTCGTGCCAAAGTTTTTCTAGCACCGAAATGTCCTCCCGTAACCGTACTATGGTTAAGATCCAACACTTGCCTTTGTAAATTCCTGGGAAGAAATAGCTTTAGATTGGCTGACTCAAAGGGGTCATGCGCAAGGTCACAATATATTACACCTTGCTGGTCGTCATAGATGCAATTCGCTGAATATTTATCTACAAATCTCTGAATTGCGACCGAAGCAGCTTTCCAAGGTTTTCCCTGCAAAGCTAATGCTAACGTGTTCATGAATTCGTCTCCGAGTTTCAGCCGCTATCATTTCAACCGTAATTTGAGCTACCTCAACATTGCAGTTAAAACAATCGTTGTTGAATACATAAAATGGCTTGCTGAAATTGGGAATATGTACTTCCGTGAGGGGCGGATTCATGCGATCCTCGTCGGGAGTGGTGACACCTTCAAACATCCGTGACAAACTATCCGCTGGAGCATTTAGTCTACCGGGTTGGAAAACTAACTTAGCGTCCAATGACGACAAGAATACCAGCCATCGGGCTATGCGCCCTCTGTTGTTCTTCTTGACGTCCATTAAAGTTAAAGGGTAGTGGTCTGTCACGCACAGTATGTCACCGCCTTCCACGAGATGGCGCCACTTTTTGAGGCCAAAAACAACTGCTAGCATTTCTCGTTCAGAGCAATTATAACGAGCCTCGGCCGAAGACAGTTTACGTGATGCCATATCAACTGTAACAGCATGGTCATCGTTTGGTCCCTTTTGGCATAACGAACAACCAACACCAGAGGCGCTGGCATCTGAATACAAAATCCATTGCTTGGTAGGATCAGGATGAACTAAAATTGGAGCATCTAATAAATAACTCTTGATATTGTTAAATGCTTCATCCTCTCTGGGACCCCAAGACAAATGTTTTTGTTTGCTGTTTCGCAAGATGTCTGTCAATGCTGAAATCCTTTCAGCAAATCGAGGCACAAATCTGCGAAACCAACTTGCTAATCCTACAAATTTTCGTACCTCTTTCACAGTTTTGGGTGTTGGCCAAGCTTGTAAAATCTGTACTTTTGCAGGGTTTGCTTTTACGCCATCGTCAGTGACCAAATAACCTAAAACGAGTAGTTCCTTAACCACAAACTCTGATTTTTTGAAGTTGCCTGATAACCCTTCATTCACCATCATTGACAATGCTGCTTCCAGGCCAATCAGGTGCTCCTTCCAGAGCCTTGAACCGATTCCAAGATCATCAACATAATCGATGCATCCTAGGTGACGTATCGGTTCGACACATTGCGCCATTGCACGACAGAAATTGGCTCCGCTGTTCCTCATGCCAAATTGAGCGCGAAGAGGAAGGTATTGGCCCTCAGTAGTGACAAATGATCCTATTTTGCCGCTCTCAGGGTCCAAGGGCACGTGCCAATATGCCATAGTTAGGTCCAAATTACTGCGGTATTTACATTTGTCGTAACGTGCAATGAGTGTATCAATGAGTGGTAGTGGAAAGGGTCACGCTGCACGTTCCGGTTGAGGGGGACGTAATCCACCACCAAACGAGACGTTCCGTCCTTTTTCGGCACCAAAAATACGGGGCAGCAGTGTTCACTAAAACCAGGAACTATTACGCCTAGGTCAAGCATATTTTTAACATGCTCGGCAACCTTCTGTTTACCTAAATAGCTTAAAGGGTAGGGGTGGCAAGCTACAGGAGGGGCTCCGCGAGTATCTATCACCATGGGAGGGCAGTGTTTAAATTTTCCTACTCTTGTAGAAAATGCATGGCGATACGTTACTAACAAAACAAAAAGTTGTTCCTTTTGATCCGAGTCCAAAATGTCAATTTTATTCACTTTTTCACGGATCTCCTCCAGGGTGGGTTGTAGCTCTGCGTTGCCAACAATCGCACCTACAGTGGGAGGGAGCAAGCGCAAGGGGTTCCTACGGAGAGCATACACGTCGCCTTTGAATGGATGCCAAAACCAATAATTTCTATTATAGTTTAAAATCATCCCTGACCAAGTCAGAAAATCCACACCTAAAATTAGTGGTTGGATGGCATCAGGCATCTCAATAAATGGGTAAACAAAAGAATGGGTTTTAATCTGAATGGGAATGATGAAAAACCCAGGGCAAATACCCCAGCGCCCATCAGCATATCTAACCCGATATTCCCGCTTTTTGAATTTGAAACCCAAATTAATCAAATCGTCGTGTAAGCCCTCATGCACAAAACTAAGGCTTGATCCACTGTCCAAAAGTGCATCGGCAATTTCATCCCCGATTCGCACACCAACGTAGCCACAAGGGCTATTTTGGGGCTCCTCAGGACCCTTAACTATACGGGGAAGTCCAAGATAATCTATTTTTTTGGGACGCTCAGCCCTTATCCCTCTGGGTATTCGATGAGGGTCGTCAGGTAACTGGCCACCGTACCAATGATCTTGCGGCGACGGCACTGCAAAGCCAGATTGAAGTTGTCGCCTTATTATTTTGGGTAAGGGGGAGCATTTGGATTTAACCCCTGAGTTGTCTGTGAGAGCTGGCTCACATTAGTGTTGACAGTGTTTGAAGCCCAAGCTGGGCGAAGCTCAGGATGCTTCATCCAACAATTTTTAGCTAAATGCCCAGATTTAAAGCATTCATTACAAACTACTGCCTGTCCTCTAGCTTTGTCTAAACCAGAAAATAATGATTTAGGCTGAGTTTTAAGCTGCTGATCGTTCTGTTTAGTTTGAGCAGTGGCAACAGTTGCTGGTTGAGAACGAGTTAAATCTGCAACTAACTTGGGAATAGAAAAATTGCCTGCCCTAACAGCCTCAACTAATTGTTTAGTTTGTAGACAGGAACTTATGTCATGATTAGCAGTGTTATGCAACTGACAAAATTTTCTCTCTGTTGCAGGTGCCGCCGCTGCAGGTGAAGACACTACAGGGACCTGTACAGAATTGGCAGAACGGCGTTGATTGTTTACAGACACGTTCGGGTTAGTCAAAGTAGGTATTGGTGCGTCAACGGATAAATTATGGCCAGTTTTTGAAGCTAAGTATGTTTCCATTCTTGTCGCGTAGTTGTAAAATTCGACCAAGTTTGAAAAATCCCTCTGACAAGCATAAGGTTGAAACCTTTCAGACAGATTTTCTTTGATGATTTCGATAAGTTCCTCAACAGAGTAACTATCATCAAGTTGTGAAGTAATTGCCTCACATCTTCGAAAAAAAGTCTGGAAATTTTCATTTGACCCCTGAACTGTCTGACGTAATGTTGCGACTAAACGCCTATTTTTAGAAGGAGGGTGAAAGGTGTTTTTAAAAGCTGTACAAAATTCCCTGTAAGATGAAAAGGGTGGGTGCTGGTAAAACCATCTATAAGCTTCCTCTGTTAATGTTAAAGGAATGCAACAAGTTAAAAATTCCTCATCAGAATAACCTTTCACTTGCTTAATCTTAGACAGATCAGTCAGGAACACATATGCTGGAGTGGAAGATGCTAGCCCACTAAATTTAGGTAAATCTAAAGCCTTAACTTTAATGTCTATCCCTCTGTTCACAGGTGTAGCTGTAGAAAAAGGAACATTACCCAAATTCTGATCAGTGCAGGTTGGAAAATTTGGTGGATTGGAATCTGAAAAAGGCTGGTCTTGAACATGCAAAGGATAAGTTTGAAATTGAGTGTAAGGTGGCAAAATTCGGTCAACTTTTAAAGGTTTAACCAAGCTCTCATTTTTTTTATTAATGTGCAACTCCATTACAGCCTTTGACATTTTCTCAACCTGATCCAATTTATTTTCCAAAGCCTCATATCTATCCTTACAAGACTTAGAGCAAGAAACTCCTGAACTGGCTTTGCTACTGCAAGAACTCGAATGAGTCCTTAAAAGTTTAGGATTTGTTTTTAATTTAGAGCCGTTACGCACCTCTAAATCTAGATTAACTTTTGACTGGCCTGGCAACACATTAGACTGTAACTCAACTGATTCAACAAGTTGTTTAGGGATAGTATTATTTGCTAAAGGAACCTTAACAGTTAAAGATTTACCTTTTGGTCTACTATTTTCAATCATTTGTGACTGGGAATCACTAAATGGAAAACCTTCGCCCAAAACATGCACTTCTGAAGGATCAGGTAAGCTTACAGCCTTAAGTGATGCTAAATTGATGTTTTCTGAACTTACGTTTTTAACCCAATCTTTGCATCTAATTTCCTGCTCCTTTTCAGTTGAGGAACTAGTAATGCTCGACGTTCTGTGCCGTCGTAACTTCTGCATGGCCACAACACTGCCACACGATGAAGCGGGGTCAGTGACAAACCCACGAGTTGCTGCTAAAACTTCTGCAGGGGCTGACAGACGCATAGGAGGAGTTACTGGTTCTCTTCTGGAATTCTTCAGGGGGTCTGAATGGCGATGTTCAGCTAAACTTCTGGCTAGGATTGACGGTAACGACTTTAATAAAAACTTCAGCTGGTCTGACGACAAATTTGAAGTAAAATCGTCTAACTCCATTTCTCTAGAATCGATGGAATACTGGTCAGATTCAAAACTTCTGGCAGTTGAAGAAGTTGTGCTTGGGAGATAACTTCCTTCAGATTCAGGTTGGCCAAGAATTGGTTTGTTTAAAAGCTGCTGTCTTCGAGGGAGTAAACGCTGAACAGGTGCAGAACATGGCTCAGGTACACTGCTTAATTCTTCCTCTCGAATCTTCTTCTGTAACAGCTTACGTCTAAAATCGTCATTTCTTTTAATGTCAGCTTGCCTGCCATCTTCATCCAATTGAGCTACAGATATCCTCTCCAATGGCTTACTACTGCTGGACCAGGACTGGTTGAAAACTGGAGTAGAATGAACTAGATTTGATGTAATTTTCTTACAAGCTTTCCTTGTCATCTGTCGTTTTCCACTACTTTTGCTGCTTGAAACATGTGATGGTGAACCATGGACAGAACGAGCCTCAGTTTCCCTCCTGGGTAGAGTCAAACCTTCGTTTCTAGCCAAACGTCCTGAAGGCCCAGGGCTAACTGGTGATGAATGGAAATAAACATTGGTTGTTGGTGAATTCTCTGGCTGATACTGCAGGAACCTGCTACTGTAATCCACGTAAAAAGGACTTGAAATTGGGAATGGATTCACCTCTTCACGCTGATCCAGAGCTTTTAAAGCAACAGAACGGTCAAAACAGTCGTCCAGAGAAACGGTAAGTGGCGAATTTTCTGTTGTGGCTTGTTCACTCCCTTTTATATCGTCCAAAACAGTTGATGGCGTCACAGTCGTGGTGAATCTGGATGCTTCCAGCCTCGCTTTTGTTGCACGAAGCGGGTAACGTGGCGTGTCTTCGTCCATTGTTTTTATAAAAACTTATACACTGCCCTAAACGGGTACAGGACAGGGGATTGGAGGGATTTGGCTTCTCCTAACAACCCTGACAACTTCATTTTTATGACTCCAAAATCCTCGACATTGCATGAGAAATTGGGGGTTCGAAATTCAAATTTTTAGCGTTTCTTAATTATGACAATGTGATGGGTAAGATACAATGATTGACAGGGACATGAAAGTTTAAATGTGGCGGACTGGGGAAATTGGGGGAGGAAAAGGAACAAATTTCTAATAGTAAGGCCCAAAGATTACTTACGGGAAGTTTTAGGGTGGAATGCTGGTTTTGGAATGACTAATAATATTTGATTACTTAAAATTAACAATATGTTGGCAAGGCTGAGGCATGCTTAACAATTGGTTTGAGTTCGGCATGCACAACAATATAGTGACTTGAATTTCAATAATAGAGGCAGGGCACACTTAAGATCGTCATCCAGGCTCAGCTCAAGGGAATCAAGATGCTGGGTCAACAGTCCCAGCATCAGTTCGTCCAATATTGACGTTAACAGGAGCTGAGGCAGGATGAGTCCCTTGTTTTGCTGCTATTAAGACTTTTTTTTTTAAATATGGATCTTTACGTTTAAGCCTTTAGGTTCTAGAGTTTTTGCCACTTTATTACCACATTAATACCACTGATTTTTATTTCATAAATACCGATGCAAAGTACTAGTTTGTGCTCTTTGTTGGTTTCACGTTTTAAGCTGGTTGCTTTACAGCATTGCCAGAGCCGAAAATAGCAGTAATGATAAAAAACGTACAACAAAAGAAACTAAACTGTTATATTAGCTTTGACAGTTATGGACCATTCGCTCAGTAGAGGACAATACTTATGGGCTTTGTGTTCAATTCGAAACTTTCCTAGCTCGTCTGTAACTACATATAAGCAATGCAAGCCACTGTAGCTTTTTGCCGTGCACCCAGCATTAGCGATGGTGCCAGAAGGTGAGAAGGTCAATTTTGCTAGGTATATCTTATCGGAAATCCTAGGTTCTTTTACATGCCACAATCGACATGAGCACGAGACTCACAGGGCCCTTCTCTGCTCGAATGCCTGGGGTGGATGAGGCCGGATTCGAACCTTGGCACAGAAGACAGTTATGCTAACAATCAGGCCACCTTGCCCCAACAATGCAAGCCACTGGCGGCTTTACCTAGAACTTATTTCCCATAGTTTTTTTTCCCGAAAAATACCTAGAACAAGGGTATTGCAGCTGGAGAGTTTCTGCCAACCGAGAAAACATGTTTTTCATTGCAGAGCTTCACACGTAAAGGTTGGCAAGAATTCTTACATGATGAACGAAGCAAGACTTATGCCGGAAAAATGTTAACTTCGACAGACACGAAAGCCACATTTGTGATATAAATAAATAGACATAAATCGCTGGAAATAATATTAAGGAAAATTGGAAATTAGCTAATAGCGAAAATCATACACTAGAAATAACGTAGTTCAGTAAGCCACCTTTATGCACGGTTGTGACCTTAATAACAGGTTCAGTGAGTTATCATTATGCCAGTGGGGGATGTGGCCACAGCGATTAAGGCGCTATGCAAGTGATCTGGGGGCGAACTGGGTAGCCGGTTCGAATCTGGGTCATGCCACTCCGACGAAACGTAAGTCCATAAAGGTGGCTTACTGAACTACGTTATTTCTAGTGTATGATTTTCGGTATTGGCTAATTTCCAATTTTCCTTAATATTATTTCCAGCGATTTATGTCTACTTATTTCTCCTTTATTTAGCCTTGTGAGTGCATGATTTGTCTTCCCTCTTCATTGTCTATGGCCAAGTGAATTTCGGTCGAATGGAGCCCTGGTCACGGTTGTGACCTTAAGATGGCTTTTTAAATCTAGAATTTCATGTACGGGAAAGGTTTTTTTTTGCCCTGATTCTTATGGATTAACCATTTGAGGATTTGTTTTATCCTCTTTGCTGTTACGTAAGATTCCCTACTTCAATTTTGCAGGGCCACTTTCTTTCCCGATTTCTAGTACACTTACAAAACGAATCATTCCTAACCTGATCATGTTCTGAGCAAATCGTGTATTAAACAACCGAGATGTCTTAATAACAACCATCTCGAAAGCCAAACGAACTATATCGCAATCCAATCACGTGATTGAGTTAATTTTCCTTGAATGACGGAATGAATGCAACAACAAGAGAAAGACGTTTTCATCCTGTCTGTCATTCCCTCTTCCTTCACCCACACAACCAGTCCTTCCCTCCATTCACTGAAGGGTACTTTGAGATCTCGTTTACCATTTAGGATCCATAATGGTGTGCTTACTAGCTAATGAAAAGAATTTAAGCTTAAACTTGACAAGTCTTGTTCGTTCGTTCGGTTGTGCCGTTGGTTGGTGGGCTATAGGCGGATGTGTGGCACGCCAAATCAGCTAGCTGGAGATGCAGCGAATGTCATAACCAACCAACCGTAAAATGGTCGGGATTCAGTTAATTTCGCATGAATGGGGGACGTCGGTTGTTTAAATCGATGGTGCAACCTTTCTCCTCTCTCTCTCTCTCCAGTCTTCGTCACACACCATGCAGCCAGGCAGCCAACAGCGTGCTGACTCCATTGGCCGTGTAATTGACGGATATTAATTATTAATTGTTCCAGACGTGATTTTGTATGGAACGATAAATGCTTGACGCCGCCTAAACCTAAGTTGCTCTCTAATGTCAACAAATTTTCTCATTGTCAGATTAATAACGATTTGTGGATAACAATAATAGCATAGGAGGGGTTTTGTACTGTTCACAGTCCGTGTAAAAATACTTCTATGAGATTTCATCCATCATTGATCAGTTCGTTTGTAACTGGATTTGAATACAGAGGCACACACTTCCGTTTCAAATTGCGCTCCACTTTAGGCCAATGCTGAAGCTGCATAAATTCTTATCCCAAAAGCACACAAGTTAATTACAAGCTGAACAAGTGAAGCGAGCGAGTTCCAGTACTCGACTTAATTTGTCGTGTTGTGCACGCTTCTGTAGTCTAATGTTAACATTCGTAATTTATTCAGGTTTTCTTTAAATTTTATGACAAAGTAGCTTTGGTGCACGAATTTACGAGATACGCAGATAAAATGTCACCAAAACTCTTTGAGATATTAGGATTTTTGTGTTTGTTTGCGTAATGTGATACTATGACTGTAAACAACGTTAAAAAAAGCCAGTAAGTGCACATTTATACAGTAAAATCCGACGTTTCGGGATTGTTCATCCCGCTGTCAAGTCAAAAAAAATATTTTATAGCATAAGCTACAAGTCACAAGATACACTTAAATGGTTACCCATTTTAAATAAAAGCAAGCCAGAGCAGTAAAAGTTAAAAAAAAAAATAAAAAGTGACGTCCAGACAGTGCAATAGGAAGGATTGGTACATATTCCGAAAACTGTTATTATTAGGCATCAAATGATAGTGGACTGGTGGTCGTGTATTAGAATGCAAAGGCTTTCTAAGTTAAGACGTGAATGAAAATTATTTTCTTGAAAAGTGACTTGGGTTTTTTTAAGATCTGGGGTGCGCCCTGTCTTTAACTGAAGTTGGTTTTATCTTTGCATTTAAGGTTAGATTTGTGCGATGAAATCCTTTTGTTGAGTTCCTGTTTCGCAGTTCCTGTACAGCTAGCTGTGCATATTGGTTCGCCACACGGGATTTGATAGATAACGTTGACTACTTTTAGTGCTCTTATTCTCTCAATATTATGACTACCACTTGAGAACGATTATAGTCAGGAAAATTCACTATTAAACCACATGGAATAATTGGACTCCCTGCAGAAGGGAGTCATTCCCAAATTGTGGAGTAGTGTATACCATGGTAAGGAAAACGACAGAAAATCAGCTCGTTTATTCTACCACTCCCAAATAATTGTTGTTTTTAGGGCTAAATTATAATCTAAAAAAGGCACACTAACGAATTAGTCAGGACAAACGATGAAAAATTCAACAATGCTGCATTATGGTGTTGAAAGGTAGCAGTTAGCATTGGGAGAGGGGTTTGAGGCTTTATGGTGCGTCGGCAGGTAGGTCGTTTGATCCTTCCTCAATCACAGTGCAGTGGTCAGGGTTACCCCTGCGCCACACATTACAAAGATGTTAAACAAACTCTGAATCTATATCTTATCATGTATCCGCACCTCCTGTAAAAATTTTAAAAAACCCGGAAAGGACAAAAGTCCCATAGCCCATTTGTGTTAGCATGAAAACGCAGAGTAATGACCCGGAAGTAGTTGGTTGCAATCTGGTGTTGTCTTATCCACAGGGAAGCGCCACCTTGTCGCTCGCATGGATACATGTAATGAAAGGGGGCGAAACCAGCAATAAGTCATATCGTAAAACAATCCGTACCTGTATTGAACATTATTACATTTTACGCTTACGTGCTATTATCATCACTGGAAGTCTCGCTGAACATCTTTATTGATAACTTGTCTCACGTTCCGATTCATTAATTGTATCACTACGTTGTCCAGAGTGATCTGAGATGCGTTTTAGAATCGAGGTAAAAGTCCCGGCCTTTACCGGAAGTTGACTGGGATATCAAAAACCAGGGCAGATTAGTAGGTAGTGACGCTTTTCTGAAAACGTGGGGTAAAGAAAGACCTGCTTCCGCCAACGGCACCAGAAGACAGCACTTGTCTGGTGTTCGTAGGAGCCGAAACTTGAGATAAAAAATGGCGGCGTCGTTGCCATGGTAACCACTGGCGTAGCGACAACACCTGCGGCAACAGACGAAATTCTCGTGCGTGGGCATCATCCGAAGTCGAAGAACTTATTCTGTGTTCGATTCAAACTGGATATAGATCGTTACAATAAATATAAACCACGAATGAAGCTTCAGCCTGAACGGGTGATGAGCACGCTTGTCGGGCGTTCTCGGAACACAAAACCACGTGTTAAACTTAGCTCCACTCGTAACGACAACCCGTTTGAAAATTGAATGTTGGATTAAAACAAGCAAAGCGATCAGCCAGTTCTGATCTTTCTTAAAATTATTTGAATGTCCTAATCTGAATAATGGTACATTTTAAACGACTAATTTTGTATTCTTATCGTGATCAATTTGTTTTAGTAACGCTAACTAGTTTTGATCCCCATGATGCTTTGCGCTTCCGGCACTTGACGACAGCGCCCTCTGGCGGTAAATCGCTGAAAGCAGGTACTTCTTTCGTCCAAATGTTTACCGTTGTGAGAGAAAGCGAGGCACTACCTATATATTCTTCTACCCTGGAAAAAACTGAAAAGCTTCTTAGATAGAACAACGTTGTGGACAACGTAGTGTGCAAATAATGACTTAGAACGTGAGACAAGTTAACAATAAAGACGTTCAGTGTGAGTTCCAGTGATGGTAATCTACATTATTAACGTATTATTATGTACGTGTGTGTTTGTGTGTTTGCGTTTTCGTACCTCTACTCCTCCGGAACCAAAGCACCTACAAAGATGGGAAGGACCAAACGAAAAATAATTAAAGTGCACACAGTATAGGCCTATTTTCATAGCTGTAACTTGATATTATCACCCTCAAATACGCGAAAAACCCTGAAAAATAACGGTTTTTTTAAACCCTCTTCATGTATGTTCATGACGTCATAGTTTGTCCATGCAAACCTCCACGAGCGAAGAGAGACGATCTCTCACCTTCGTAGGAGATTACATCTGACTTTCTGCAGATGTGTCTCCAAGTGAGGGATCATCAGAAAGTGAAGTGATAAGACGCCCATGGAAAAATCTGTACTGAGCAGGACATAAAGAACAATGTTCTTAAAATAAGTAAAACAAGAAAAACCATATAAAGTGCACACTAACACAAATTACAAGTGATGTGTGGTTCTTGGTGGTTACATTGATTCAGTCACGCTTCTGAGGAAATATTTGCGCTGATTGAGTGAGCGAAGCGAACGAAAATCAGCGTTTGTCATCAGAAACAGCGCTTTTCTGATAAATTGTCTGATTTTTTTTGTTTCGAAAGATACAAATGTTGGAATTATTTATGGTTACCATTTGTTTATGCAGTGAAGCCTTCCGAAAAACGCGTACTGCACTCTGACCATTTGCTGGATCGTTTTAGACGTGGAATGTCTGTCAGCAGCACAAGAGTTGCACGATGAAAGCTCCTCGAGCGTAGCGAGACGACACGGAATGAGCGAGCGAAGCGAGCGACTCTGCTAGTAGTGATTATAAAGAAAAAAAAAGATTGTTCTATGATATGACTTCTTATTGGTTTCACCACTTTCATTATATGTATAATAGGCCTACTCTGTAGCCATGCGGTGCACGAGCGACGAGACGACGAGTACCTTTGGAAATAGTGTAGATCAACGGGATATACTGAGTAGACAGCAGAAAGTCCTGTTTCAGAGCTATCCATAAAGGATTTCAAAACGAAAAACGTATCTTAACAGTCAGTTCTCGTTTGACTCCAATAAGTGCCTTTTATGGTTTGACGTTTGGGAAGGTTTTAACTCCAAAAAATTGAAATTATTTGTAATGCTATTTTCGCGAACATTGGGAACACGCCATCTGTGATCAAAATAATTGTCCTCCATGGCCGAGTAACAATGCAGACTCGGGTAATTTATTGTTTCCGTTTCACAATTAAATCGAATTGTTATATTGTATTTGTAAGGAGGTCGGCACAGGAAGCAACGAGGAGTTTCGTGGAGACGACAGATTGCTTCCGACCAAGACTTGTGTTGAGCAGTGTTTGTACAGTAGATTAAGTAGATTGTACAGTAGGGCAGAAAGCCAACAATATCTACCGTCCTCGGAAGTAAATAAATAAATTAATTAATTAATTAATAACTTATCTAAAATAAATAAACCATCTCACCGTCTACTAAACTATTTATATGGAAGAAAATCCGTGAATGGTAACCACTCATTTGATAAAAAAAAAACATTAGGAAAAAAAAATAATCTAAATAGGCCTAAACTAAAATAACTTATCTTTCTCACTTCTTTGTGTTTCACAATCTAATGTAATACAACGGGAACTTTATTGGAAATATAATTAATCAGCGATCATTAATTGTACCAAAGTGACGATTTTCTGTGGGCTATTCAAGAAACGATTGTTATTATATTTTCATAACGAGCACACAATCAATACTTACAATAAAGCAAAACCATAGAACAACCAAAAGAGGTGATATCATACAAAAACCCCATAAGGGTAGAGGGACTCATCAAGTTTACACCATAGAAAGTAGTGATATCAGAGCCAAAATGGCTGCCACCAAGTTTTCCGTCCCACCTCTGTTCACTCAGTCTTAACTGACACCTCGGTGATTGTAAGTTAAGCGTGAGTGATCACCGTAAACACCACAAACATGGTGGCCGCCATTTTGGTTCTGATACCACAACTTTCTATGACGAAAACTTGATGGGGGCCTTTACAATTATGGGGTTTTTGTATTTTTTTTATTGAGGCTAATTATAAAATTGAACATGTTATTGTGAACACGTCTTTTTTTTCAGTTATAAATAATGTTTTATACTATAAAAAAAGGTAAATTACTCTAAATAGTGTAGCGCCAATGTAAAGTCATAAATAGCTTCGCTTGTGCCCTCTTTCCTAAAGTCATACTCGGCATATCACCTCACGCATTACGTCATTTACGTACTGCTGCCTAATTCCAACCAGGAACGCACAATTTTTCAATTGGTGATGGTGGACTTGCAATTCATGCCTTTCACCGAGTTGAGAAAGAATAAAGACTTAGGATTGTATATGATTCAGAATAAAATTGTATTTAAATTTGTTCTTTTTTGTTCTTTTTTTTAGTTTTCAGGTTAATTTCACATGAAAATAAATTTACTTGCGTATGTTACTCTGAACGAAGCGGGTGTTTGAGTAAAATTCTACTAGTTTCTATGTGTTTCCAAACTGATGATCCCAAATGTTATCCACTGGGTGTGGTAAATCGACGTGCTACGAAAAATTTTCAGTTGCGCCTTGTCGTTTAAATGGGGGCTCGCACTGTTCTCATCAATTTGGTGAATTTGGCATATCACGGAATGCAACTTGGGCACAACAAATGGATAGTTGGGGAAAACTAATAGGAATAAACAGCGCGCTGGCGAACATTCCTTTGACGTAAGTAATGTATGTAAGGTCCGTCAGTGCACTATGCGATATTTGACCGAGAATTATTGTTTTCTTTCTGCGTGGTGAGCAGCATGGTCGACATACACTGAATAGACCACGACTTACATTGAAAAATCACACCACTCTGCTTAGTAATTATATAAATCAAAGCTTTACTCGTCACGGAATGGTCACCGACAAAAAACCGCAAATATATACAGTATATCTCACTTAGAGAAAGCGGTTTGCTTTCATTCGCGTTATGCTCATTGCTCATATTAGGACAATGACGTCACCTTCGGGAATTGTCGGCATTTCACGGAAATATAAAGATGCTTCTCGTCAGTATTCGAAGCTTTACGTTTTAACTTCCTTTACGAGTGGCATAAAAAGAGGTTTAGGCCTACTTAATGCGAAATAACAATGCTGAAGCAAGCGCCAAATAGAGGTAAACAACGTAAAACTAAACACCGTAAATCAAAATTATTTCGTAAATCGAAAATCAAAATCGTAAAACGAAATTACTTGGAGAATCGTTTTGTTGGAAAAAAACCCCAAATATTCTCAAACCGAATCCCACTCGAGCTTTTATGACATGTATAACTTGTGTGTTTTAGCACTCAACTTCTTTCCAGCAAATTTCCGTCGACCTTCCGTCTCAGGAAATTAAATCTGGAAAGGAGTTTCGTGCTAAAACACTCAATTTTATATCGATATCATAATAGGGTGCTAAAACACACCCTATTAATTTATGAAAGTAAATAGGTTTAAGTGTTACTAGAGTGAAATGTTACTTCTCCGGTGAAATGAATACTTGCCCTGTTTAACGATAAGCTAGTAATTAGCCTGTTAAACAGGGAACAATACCAACGTTCAGTGTGTGGTACTAACATTTTATTTTATAATATCAGACGTGTCATTCGTAATAGCCACGTTTTGTCCACTCTTCATAATAGCCATGTTTTGTATGATGTGTACTCGATGTTTGCTGGGGAAAGGTAGAAAGAAAGCAGACCTTTTAAGACATGTAATGTAGACAGAAGCTTGGTGTAATCAGGTCTTCGTACAGTCTTTTATAAAGTTATTCATCTGCTTCTGATGAAGTTTTTTTTTTAATTTTGACGTTTATCCTATCTGCAAGACATTGAATACGATTGTAGGATAGATTTTATAGATTTCATTCTTTTGATATAGGTGGCGGGCTGATATGTTGGCTGTTCCTGTGTTACTTCGTTTTCCGTCTGGTAAATCTAGGTGTTGACTAATTTTTTCAGCTGCATATGTGGAGATTGATTCCAGTGTTGCCTCAACACGTTTGTGAATTATTTTATTTATTTGCAAATTTTCGTAGGATTAATCATCTCTGTTAAGTTCGGATTTAAAGCAAATATATCTTACTAAATTTCTTTGAATTTTCGTTCCATCTCTACGATCAAATGGCTCCAGACTATACATGTATACAAGAAACCAAACTTCGGACAATTACATTATGTGTAATCTCTATAATAATCTACATAATAATCCTGGAGGCCGGCTAAAAGGAAGGTAAAGGTAAAAGGGAAGGCTAAAAGGAAAACCACTTTTCCCCTCCTTGCGCCCCCATTGAAAATGCACTCTCCCACTCTACCTGCATGGAAACAGGAGGCAGGTATGAGTGGTCGATCAACTCAATAAAGGTTCAACCTGACAAGTCGTCGGGCCGAACAATCACTTCTCTTCTCCTCTCGCCCGCATTGCAAATGCGCTCTCCCATTCTACCTGCATGCAAAGAGGAGGCAGGCATGAGTGGTCGATCAATTTGACAAGTCGTCGGGAAGAGTGCCGGAAATGTCCCGGGAAATGTGTCTGTAAACTTAATTCATGACCAGCCCCGTGCATAGCACGGGCTTTCTCTAGTACTTGATAATTTTGGTGTCACTAACAAAGTACAGGGTGCGTTTGAAAAAGCCACACAGCTTTAAATGCGTTTTTCCACAATATTATCAACGTGACTAGTAAATAAACGATTGGATTGAAGGGTTACCCCAAGGTTATTTACTTCTGTGATGTGTTTAAGGATAATATTGTTAATCATATAGGGAAAATCGTTTACATTTAAATTATGATACGAGTGGAATTTATCGTTTGGCATTTGTTTAAATTCAGTTCTGAATCCCATTTTTTAGACCAAGCAAAAACACAGTCCATAGCATTTCGTAGTTTTAGTGAGCCATTAACACTAACTTCCCAGTTTGTCGTTGACAATCGTCAAGAAGCAGTCCCTGGAGCACGTACGTCGCATTTTAAACTTTTATATCCACTTCCGAACTGTTTGTGTCACATGGCCGACGTCGAAGGACTTTCGCTTTAAAGTCCAAACAGTCCATCCACGTGACTTCATCTGAATTCTCGTCACCGTTTGGCCCTTGTCGTCTCAACAGCGTTCCGCCAGGGTAAGCTGCTGGCAAGCGCGATACGCGGCGCCACGCCCTAGGGATTTTGTCGTCATCCGGGTGAAGGAGTAAGGAGAAGGGGGGAAGGGCGTCGTTTGACGACAGCTTTAGGTCCTCTACTCAGAGGTCTCTGAACTTCCAGAAACTTACAATTCAAAGATGCTGAAAGTACGACTAGCAGGTCAGTGTGGTAAATGTTAAGTTCGTTTCATGCCACCAGGCTCTATTTCAATGGCCTTTCGAGCATATCTACCCAAAACAAACGAGAAAGAACCAAAATTCAACTGCTTTTTATTGAAAGACTGGGTACGCCTGCTGATCGTGGAAATTGTATTTAGCCCTCATCAGCCACCACTCAGCTTCAGTGACGGCGACAGGGGTGGGCCAGGGTGGGCCATGACCCCCCTCCCCCAAATTTTTCACGGGTTCCCTGCGGCCCCCCCCCCAAAAAAAAAAAACACCAACACTCAGGTCACCACCAGAAAATAAAATAATAAAAAAAATCTTACAAGCTAAACTTGAAATCAAAGGAATAATGGGACGCTTATGGGACGTACTTTACAAATAAATTGTGCTACATTGAAGTTTAGGTTACGTTCAGGTTGGATTAAACGAAAGATTAAAAGTGCCTAATGCGGTTGCCTTGAAAAAAAATCATTGGCCCACTCTGTTTTCAGATGTGCCCTCCTTCGGCCCCCCGAACAATTCAGTCAGGAAGCCCTCACTGGTCAGCTTTTACGCAAGGATCGGTGCAGACGCCAAAAATTGGAAAAATAATAACAAGTAAATAAATAAATAAAATGAATTGTTTCAATAATTAATTAATCCAACGGATAGCCTGGTTATTTGGTTATCTGGTGTATTGGTTATTTGTTAGTTTGGTTATTTGGTTTCTCACCAGTTCTTGTTTTGTACTAGGAAACAGGCTTTGGGCCTATTGTAGGCGGAGCGAAGAAAAATTTATTTTAAATTTGTATTTCCTCTCATTATAATGGCTGTGCAATGTTTGCTAATGGTCCTTAAAAAGCTCGGGGCAATATTCATTCGGCTACAGTTGAGCTGAAGCTTTTTGCTGGTGTTTTTTACATTTTAGCTAGGCTACGTTTCATATTAATTTTAAGATACTTTAATTTGCACCCATATTTAGTATCCGTTTCGTTATTTGCAGCCTCTTTGCGCCGTCGCCGACGTTGTAAAATACAACGTTAGCCGCCGTGGTTAAGCTGTCAAAGAACGTGCCGCCGTGGTTAGGCTGGCAAAGAACGTGCCACCGTCAATAATGCTTACATTGTTTATATTTATTGCAGAGGATCTTTCCTAGATTTAAAATATTAACAATAAAGCATTTAATTGCAAGCTAAACAATCACCAGTAACGATAGTACTTCACAACAATCAAAAGATTCGAAACATCCGCGGCTACGCTGCCTTCTACGACAATGTTGAAGCGCACACCTCTGGCACGTACTGCAACGCCAAACGCTAATTTTTTTTTTTTAATTGGAATTATTAGAATTGTTGATCAGCCGGTGTTAGCTTGGCTGTGAACATAGAATTAAAAAAATTCTAAATCCTAATTTTAAGCCAAATTGTTAGTCTCGTTTTAGTTTCGTAAGCGACAACATTAGAGAAATTAGGCCTATTGGGTTCGATGTTAGGCCTATTTATTCTGGCAACATGGGATGCAGAGTGTAGTTTCCATAGCAATCTAGAAATCTTGAAATTACAATACGAAGCCAAATTATTGTTCTGTGTTTTGATATAAATACGTAATCTGCTGTGTACTGTCGTATTATATGAACGGTTGACTCCTGCAGCGGCGATTTGATGTTTCAAATTTGAGATTCCCGTTGATAGTGTCAACGCCACTTTGGTTGCCATGTTGGCTGAATTACTGCAAGCATTCTTTTTTACATGAAACGAATGTGAGTCGTTAACGAATCCTTCTGGTTTGTTTCCCATTTGCTTGTCTTCCTCTAGTGGTTAAAGTGTTATGATCAAATGTTATTATTTCGTTGAGTTATGTCAAAAAAGATTGTTAGCTGTAAGGAAGCTACGATGATTTATTTTGGCTTTTTTTTTAAAGTTCACTTGATTACCAACAGCACAGTGTATGCTTCGTCGGAATTCCTTAAATATTCACGATTCCAAATTTACAATGGTGAGTGTTAGAAATAAATTCGAAAATTTGTTATTTCTCCCGTAATAATTGTTCGATTTACGTCAAATTTTGTCTCAGCAATACTGTTTGGGGTATCAAGCGTTGTACCAAATTTCATTCCAATCCCATCTTTCGTTTGGGCTCCACCCAGACTAAAAATGTGCAACCAACAGACCAACGGACCAACCAACCAACATTTTGCAATTTGGTGTCCGTTATAGGCTACGCTTCGCTCGCTTCGCTCGCTCGCTCCGCCAATTAGGGCTCGTTTACGCAACGAGACCTTCTCGCTCGCCGAAAGCTATTTGCTAGGCAACCGTTATTTATTTACGATTAATTTCCCGTTTCTATTAAATGAATGCGGTAATAGACAACAAATTAAATGTATTATAAATAACAACACGGACAAAGAACAAAGTGCAACAGTCATTTTAAACATTGCTACAACGTTGTTGCCATTTCACGCTATTTCCAAAATCTGCTATTCTCGCTGAAAAAAACAGCTTCTAGCAGTGATCAAACGACGGTAAAATAAATAGCTACTCGCAGCGAGAATTCAAAATCCAACATGGCGTCCATTTCGGAGTTATCTATTCGAAATCAAACCTTCGAATGCCGGTATTCAGGAATCTGTCCGTCGTCGTGTACTGCAGTAAAAATTGTTTTTTTTTGCAAGTATCGTACATCATGTCGCGAGACTCGAGGACAAAATATGCGTCCGCGTCGTTGCCATGGTTACTACGTATAGACAACTTGAAAGCCGCATGCTCCGACAAAGGCGAGAAGCAGCCAGCAGATTTAGTATTGACCAAGTAAAAACTAGTAAGCGAGAAAATTGTCCTTGCGTAAACGCGCCCTTCGTTTAGTTGCTATTTCTAGGCGCATGACTGCGGGTCAAGGCCTGGATAAACAATCAATCAACCTGACGAGATGCGTTGTGAATGGAAGAGGATTTAAACTGTTAACTTTTACTCAGAACCAAACGTCGCCATGCATTACTTAAGGTATTTTTGGATTCCGCAATAGTAGAGAAGTGCACAATTTAAATCCAAGCGATTTTAAATCCAGGCGAGTGTGATTATTTTTTTTAAAGTGATTGTCCAGATGGTTGCTTTGAAAGTAATGAGTTGCAAACTGTTCTTCAGGCCAAAAATACACCGGTGTTGAAGAACTAACCCTAAGCAGACTGGAGGGTGCTGTTTCTAAACTTGAGGGAAGTGAGGAAAACTGTTTCTTAACTCAAGGAGACTGATCCAAACTCCTCCCACTTTACGTAGGCGTGACGTCATGGAGCTGAGATGTTGCTGAGGAAAGTGAGGCAAGTTTTTTCTCGCTCACTTACTGATCCAACATGGCTGCCATCACGCATTGGTAGCTCAGATGGTCGTGTTTCTAAACTGTAGGAAGTGAGATATGGAAAATGTCTAAATTTAGAAACAAATTTCAATTAAACATAGATTAATAAGCATTTGTATTATGTTCTTAATAGCATTTCTCTTGCTGAAAATAGATGTGGCAGCGATTATTGCTAATTTTTCTAAAGTTGAGAACGACAAGTGAGGCAGTGGTGTTTCTAAACTGATCGGTTTTGGTGACGTTGAGGGGCGTGGCTAAGAGGAATCCATCTCACTCTTCCCTCTAGTTTAGAAACACGCCCGATGAAATGCTATGCGACACGAAACTGTATGGAGCATAAAAGACGTCAAAAGTGCTCAATCTAACAAGATGTTAAAACCATCAAGGAATGTTGACGGCTTTGACACATCGTAACGTAGTGCAGGGAGTTACCTTTAATTTCTTTCAGTATGTTTAGAACTTTACACAGAGTCTGCATCCTTAGAGCCTAGTTTAGCTGATGTAAACACCAACTAGCTCTGCACGAAAATCTTAGGTACCTACAAGATCCTTTACTCCCAACTGCAATGAAATATAATGTTGTATAGAGCTGTGACACGACGTAGTTTTATTGTATATAACTCTATGATGGAGCCTTAATGGGTTAGCTGCAAGGGGCACTGCAGAGAGAAACAGAAGGGCGTCATACTGAAGCCGATGCGGTGAAGAGTGATTTCTTAGACCTAAAACGCGCGATTTTTGTTGTTGGAGAAAACAAACGTTATTTTAAGCCTAAGAAATCCGCTCTTCCGTTGTTTTTCCCTCCATTTTTATGTAGTGCACCTTGTAGTTATGCCCTCCAAAACCCACACTGGTGCCAATCTGGTTCCAATATGGCGACAAGTGTCACTGCTCTATTCGTCTAAAAAATGAGAGGTCCTTCGTCCAGTGTAGAAAACGCGAAGAAAGCGCTCATCCCACGTAAAGACAAGCACCTACACAGCAGGCCGACTAACTTCGTTTCCCTCCACTAATAACAATAATTTCTTGTATCATTTACGCTCTGGAGTTTGGTTGAGTAAGCCTAATGCTCGCCAAACACGTTGACGCGAATAACCCCATTTAGGAGGTGGCGCTGCTGCTTGCACTTGGTAATGGCGTTTCCGTCAAGTTGGCCGGGTTGGCAGACGGCCTGCGGAACGCTCAGCCATGTAATGGAGTCTAGACAGGCGGAGGACGTCACCTGGATGGAAAAGAGTGAACTACGCGTCAAACGGGGAAGAAAAATAAAGGGGGAAAAGAAGGAAAAATAGAAAAACGGAAGAAAAAAAAGAGGGAAGAAAGGCTGAGAGTAAGGCGTGGGTTTTGGCCTGGGGCCACTGGTCACCCTGGGCCACTGCGGAATAACACTTGGCGCTGAAATATTGACTCGGATGGTTTGCCATCACTCTGGTGTGTGCGCGCCTGTACCAGACAAGGAGAGACCAAGGTTACCACTCAATGGATTTTCACCATTAAAGCAACTTTGAGTAACGCCAAAGAAGTCACGTGGCCTAAGCAGCGCTGGTGAGGCGATAGTACAAACGTAATGGGAGCAAGCACACTGCGACACGTTCACAAACACACACACCCACGAAAAATAAAATCAATTGAAAAAAAAAAACCGAATTTGTTGGCTCTATTTGTCGTTTTAGACTTTCGTCCTTGCAGTGCTGGGGCCCAAACCGAATGACTGCGCCAAGTTAAAACTTGGAGATATGCCGTTTACAGGTAAATAACAAACAGTCACTATAATGTTAAGTAATTCTACTCTCTAATCATCGTGCGTGGTGTTCAATCATGTGGCGGGGTCAGAATGACACCAAGAACAGCATTGGGTGAATGCCGGTGGTGCCTTATATACTTTTAATACAGGAAATGTGCAGCCCCTGGTGGGTGTGCTCACCTACTGCCTAGCTACATGAGGGCCCTGGTAGACAGCAAGTAAGTTGCAGAGGTGTGCTTCCTTTAGTGAAAGCACATCGGCAACAGTCATCAATCCATGGCGGGTGTGCTCGCCGATTGCCTAGCTACATGAGGGCCCTGGTGGACGGCAAGTAAGTTGCAGAGGTGTGCTTCCTTTGGTGAAAGCACATCGGCAACAGTCATCAATCCATGGCGGGTGTGCTCACCGATTGCCTAGCTACATGAGGGCCCTGGTGGACGGCAAGTAAGTTGCAGAGGTGTGCTTCCTTTAGTGAAAGCACATCGGCAACCACAAACAGGCACCAATCCATTAAAAACCTACTGGCATTTAACTTCAGCCTCTTGTTTATTTCGCAGCTTTCTCCTGGTTGGGACGAATTAGGTGGGGTAAAAATCCCAGAAAGAAAACACACGGAAAGTAAATCCAAGGAAAGGAGAGTCAAATTAAGTGAAATCCAAATAAAGAAAATGCAAAGTTAAAAATTGTTTTAATATTATTTGGAATAGTGTTTGATTTATTGGATAGGTCTAGCCTACTTCTTTAAAATGTACCGAGTAAGATGTTAGCAAATAAGCCTATTATAGGCCTATTATAGGCCTATTTCGTTGTAACGAAATTCTTCAATCCGCCCAGGTAAATTTGAGTCAAGGAACTGAACTAAAATAACTCACAAGTAACAGAAGAACAGATAAAAAAAAAAAGATAAAAAAAAAGGACAGCAGCCAAAGAGCAGCGGGACACGATTTTTCCGCTTGTACTCTTACACCACTTTCTTGGTGAAATTCGTTCCTACCAGTAAAATTTGGTCCCAAGACAACTTACCTATTGTTTGCGCAGCGTATCTTGAGTCCTGCAGGTATTTTATGAGCGGCTACATCTTCCTGTAGGGAGCGGCTTTAATCGACGGCCGCCATTGTTTTTGTAACCATCTTGGATATCAACAAGGCACTCTGCTACTGAAAACATCCAATCGATTATCTGTGTTCGTTCTGGGGCGAACTCACATAGGCCGCGGACACTTTAACCTAACTTATAATAATGCACCAATAACAACCAAAATAAATAAATAAATCACAAATTAAATTAAATCTAACAATCGAATCACGTAGCGAGAAGCAAAGCATCCACTTCTGAAACCCGTTCGAGCCAAGGCACACACTGGTGCTCAAAAACTACACATGTACCCAACATTTTTTCCTGGATTTTTTTGCGGATTTTTTTCCGTTGGATTTTATTTTCTGGGGATTTTAATTCGTTGGGTTTTTTCTTGGTTTTTCTGCTGTTTTTTTTCTTTGGATTTTTCTGCCGGTTACCGGTTGGGATACAGCTAAAAGCAAACCAGGGTGTCTGGCGACCTGGAATTACTGGAAAACCTGGACAAGTCTGGAAAATTTGTTGCTCAGGAAATGTCAGTTAATTTAGCGAAAAGGTCTGGTAAATGGGCGAAGGTGAGGACAAAAATTAAACTAGGAAGTAACCCAACATCTAATATTACGAATTTTTTTTTTATTTTAGTAAGTTTCCAAGTCGAGTGGTGCGGTAACACCAACACAAGATGTTCAGAGTTGATTTCAAAGTATGCGAGACAACCCTCACTTCAGCCTAAGCAACGTTTAACTTGAAAGTTAAAGCGGAGAAAAGAAAAGCTGCCATGAGCCAGCTAAAAGCAAAAAAAATTAAGTTGCAGGCTGATAGGATAAAAAAATTTGCACAATTGAAAGACGAAATACGAAGTAACTCGGTGGTGGCATTTGATTGTGAGAGAAAATTTTGATTTAACCACACATTGTGTGTGGTTGTCTTTGGCTAATGATTATGTAAAAAAAAATGTCAAATTAGCATAGAAAAATGTTGAAATAACCCTGGAGAAATATAAAAATTGACCCTGGTAAATTCATGGAAATGTGTAAGTCACTTCGACCAGATACCCTAAGAAACACATGACTGAACATTCGCAAAAATACTGTTAACAGTTTAAAATTTACGATGAATGTTTCCGAATTTTCGTGGCTAAATCTAGTAGGCAGAGTAAAGGCAGAGTCACACCATACTGTCACCGTGTCTGTTATCCGGCACGAATACGACAAAGCAGCAGGTGGGCAACGGAGACCTCTACCACATTCGTCTTGCTTACGATCGCTTGTCCGTTCCCCAACCACTTTATTTCCACATCCCCAGGTAAATGAATGGAAACGGTCGAAATGGGAGATTATTTTATTTATGCAATGAATTAGGATGACTTACGCTACAAAGCAAGTATGTAGTCTTATGTTGCTGTTGGTTGTGTACAGGGTGACAAACAGTGATAGTGCCGCCCCCCCCCCCCCCCAGAGTGAACTAAGCATGCTAGAAGAAAAATGAAAGTGCCGATGGGTAACACATTTTATTGTAGGTTTACACTCACAAGCTCAATCTTCAGTGTTCACTCTACTGGCGTCACGAACAGATTGAAGACGAGCAGGGTAGGAAGACAAACGTGACTGAAAAGCTCCGTGTTTCCTTGTTAATGAATAGTGGCTCTAATGCTCTGAATGTCTGTGAAAAACTATGGATCCATCTTGAAGGACAATGTTGAAAAAGGGATGCTGTCGGAACCTCAAGCAACTCGTTTTAATCGTACCAGGATGGAGAAGCACGTCGATGCTGTGCTTCGGGAAGTGGAGTTTAACACGGAGCTTTTTGAGTCACTTCTGTCTTCAATATATTTGTGACGCCAATAGAGTATACCACGAGCCACGGCTGTTTGGCGTGATGTCATCATGAGTTAGCCAATGACGAACGAGAATAGTGGATCTTTGACCGTCTGAATGGACGAGTCGAGTCACGTGATATGCACGTCACAGCAAACAGCCGTGGCGCATGATTTAGACACTGAAGATTGAGCTTGTGAGTGTAAACCCACAATAAAATGGGCTACCCAACTTTCATTTTTTGTTATCCTGTTTAGTTTACTTTGAGGAGGGGGGGGGGGGGCAATCATTGTTTGGCACCCCTTATGCTTATTTTCAGAAAGATTCTGCTTACATTCTGACAAATCGTGATTGGCGAGGACGGCCTTGGCCTCTTTTTGTCTCAAGCTCCAAAAGACACCTTCACGCAGCCGTTACGCGGACGAAAATGGGTATTATCAGATGGAGATGGACATGCAACCAAGGTCACCATCATGAATCAGGTTAATTTTATGCAGTGGACGATGGACACGACGACCGAAAAGGTTTGGTGTGCCAGCGCCGTAAGTCGAACGATTGTCATTCATAGAACTAGACAGGTCGCTCGCTAATGCTCGCTCATTTGGCGTCGTCTCGCTTTGCTCGAAGATATAATCTTAATGGCATTTGATGCCAATAGACAGAACTCCAACATGCCTCCCCGACTCCTTCCCGAAACAAAACTCTAAAAAAAACGTAGTAATTTCTTGCTCACAGACGTTTCCCGGCTCGTACTTCGTAATGTATATCCATGCAAGTCAATCGTATATGCAATTCAGTTATTTCACACAAAATAATCGCAAACTTTGGCCGTGAATTTTGTCTGTCTTTGCTTCCTCCCCTTCCCCACCCGGCTCATTCCAGTTCAACTCGCTCCGCTCGAGGACATTTCGTGTTGGAACTCATATGCTGCTGACAAATATTCCGCACCAAAAATTATCAGTTAAGTAATAGATATCCGTGAGTAATCGACGGTTAATCGGCTATAATTGCTCGTTTGTGAAAACGGCACAATTCAATGTCGATGGGTGGGGGGGGGGGGGGGACCTCACGAGTACAAAGCACGGCCAGAATGTGATTCCCCTAACCCGGAGACATTAGAGTGTGCCGTTTCGAGCAAACGAGCTATTATCACCAGTTAACCATCGATTAATCACGAATGTGTGTTTAATGGTAAGGTATTACGTCAAGCTAACATGCTGACCTATTTGAAGCTTTAAAAATTTTTATTTGTAAATTTTATTTGTGAATTATAATGAATTTAAACATTTTTCACATACGACTGATATAAATTCCTGAACGGAAATTTCCGGTTTAAAAACTTCCTGTCTATGAAAGTAACAGCTACAGGAAAACGTGTTTTTCTTTTTCTGGCCTTTTTTCGGAATTCCGTGTTTAAGGTAAGGCCGTATTTTTTCTACTTCAGTAGTTTAAATAAGATTAGACAATATAAAACGCGCTGTGGGCTTGAGTCATAATTTAGGTGTATTTCAAAGTGTCAGTAGCCTAGTTTTCGTACCGTTGGAACAAAAGGTTGCCGGGATAGGTCATTCCTTCACGGGTTGAGTTTAGCGTAGTACGCGAGGTATTTTTTTTTTTTTTTCGTGTTGGTACGAAAAATGTCGCAGTTCACAAATGTGCCTGTTTATGCTGGTTGCAATGGGGTGTGCTGAATGAATTTGTGTTTTGTACGGTAGTTATGAGAAGTCGGTCATTATATGTCACATGGTGAGTAGGAGTTGTGTAAATCCCTTAAAAAGTGTTAGATTATCCAAAATAGTGTGGGTTATCAAAATTAACCCACGTTGACGTGAGTGGGTTTTCAGATTAACCGTATACAACGACTACACTTTTAGCACTACTGTAAGCGTGACGTCAGCACCGTGCATTAAATGATCATAAGGCTTCAGTTCATAAACTAAACGTCTTGCACCTCCACGATGTCTCTTAGTCGCAGCATCACTGTTCTGGATTGTCCGAATTTTGGCCAATAATTTGAGATTTCTAAAATGAATCTATATACGCAACAATACTTCAACTGCTTCATCGACTTGGCCGGCCAATCCATGAAGATTTCATCACTGTCAAGACCCTGCAAGACATAACTTTATGTTACCGTTACGTCACACAGATCCTATACGACAATGTAACCCAATCGATTTTTTTTTACATGTTCAACAGTAATGTTTTTTTTTTTAAATGTTCATCATCAATTGCCACGAGGCAATTGATTATAGTTGGTCTTTAGTTTTAAAACGGCGTAACTTGCTATCCCCTCAAACCCAGAAGTTGTCCCAGCATGGAATTCCGCATTTTCGACCCAAAAATTAGAAATTGTTCTGAAACTTTCACTCCAGCCCCAACTATGTGAATGCCACCCATAGTTAGTCGTCCAAAAAGATTTCGAGGCGACCCATAAAATATTGCCTTGAATTGAACTCCGGACTGGCGAATTCCTTTTTGGGTAATTTATGTTTAGGTTCGTTGAGTTTTAAGATGGACCTCCTTGACACCGCTGTGATCCCGTAACCTCTCCTCAAAGCCGATTTTGGTGCATCGGCCGGGAAAGTAAACTGAGGGCAATGATTTACCTCGTCTATATTCATTTGTTGACAGAGAGGATAACTACTTCTGAAACGATAGTCGATGGAATTACAATAAGGTACACGAGGCTGATGTATTGGCTAAGACAACTTTGAAACCAATTTTCGAACGGATTCCAAAAAAAAAAACATGGATAAAGCGGGATCCTTCTTAACCCTTGCATTCATCAACAATCTACAGACAACGATCGCGAATGAGGCAGCATAAAAATGAAGTACAGGAAAGAACATAGACATTAGACAACCTGATAACATTCATGACAATTTTCATAGACACCTAGGGCTTTAATGCTCACAAGAAACTAACGTTGAATTGGAATTTAAAACAACAAACAAAAAACTAGTTATGAAAGGCATGAAAAGGCGTAGGTTCAGTAATACGCAATTACGGAACATTAAGAAAGCTGTTAGAGCAAGAACTGTTTCAATTTTACACGAAAGCAAGACGAATACATCACGAGCAATAATATACCACAAAACCATCAATGCGGCGGTGATATCTGGTCAAAACAAAACTTTTAAAGAAATCTAGCAACGTTTTCACCGTTTAATGTCTAATAACAAACGTTAAGT
The DNA here is from genome assembly GCA_023313725.1 of Lithobius niger. NCBI lineage: Eukaryota > Metazoa > Arthropoda > Chilopoda > Lithobiomorpha > Lithobiidae > Lithobius > Lithobius niger. The sequence continues at coordinate 10,282 of JAHWFP010201300.1, read as the reverse complement.
TAACCCCATTAACTATATTTCGAACGTTTAAGTAAAAACTTGGATAAGAAATATTAGTTGCAACTTCAAGTCTGTCTTTCATCTTTTGAATTTAAAAAACCTATCATCTCCCTGTTTTTCTGCATCGTGCGCGTATGTAGCTTTTACGAAATTTACATAATTTTGAGTGAATGTTGGAAATCCATCTCGTCCGTGGGAAAAACAGGAAACTAAAAGTGTTTGCAATATTTACATATGTTAGAATAGTATTGTAAACCTTGTGAGGTGCTAAGGGAGTGGACGATAAGTTTCGAGTCAAGCTCGTTTCCTATTCACTCCTTACTGCATAGCTAGGGGACTATACACATAGCATCACATATTAGGCATTGGCTTCAAGTTTTCCCCTTGAACCGACCCTGTTCAGAGAAGAGAGACAGTGGGCGTACCGTCTCACCTACACCAAGTTCCGATTCTGGCCCAGCCCGCCAGTTTATATACTGGCCAGTAGGGTGGGGGGAGTCCCCTTCAAGTTTTACGTCCCGTGACAGGCTAACTGGCACGAGCCGGTTCCGACTAGTTGAATAGAGGAGCAAGCTCGTTACCCGGCTGCTGGCGCTCTGCCAATAGCTGCGTTTAGGCAGATATTGAGAGAGTGCACAAGCAGCGCATGTAACTGCAAGGCGCACCGCGTAGTGGCGCCTCGCTATACATTATAGCGTGTTACAACCTGAGGCATGTTGGTGAGCCAATGTGGAGGCGTGTAACTTTAAAGTAGGGTATTGACTTGCCGTTTTCCACAACTTCAAACAGTGAATTATCCTGAAACATTGTGGTACAATTTAACTCCTAGCCGTATCCGAAGTGAGAATGAATGTTTGATTGCCGTTGTTTGAATATCAGCACGCCCTAGTGAGAAACTAGAGAACTGCATAGCCCGCCACAAGTTTATAAAATACGCGCAACCTTTAGATAATTGACGCCAGTTAAAAATTCATGCTGTCTGTCGGCTTTCGGAAAGGAATCGGCATAAAATTGCAAAATATTCCATCCACCAGCTATTGCATTTTCGATCGGCTTTCAACTAACCCGCCCCCCGCGCCGTCCAACCCCTCACAGTCTCTACTTCCGCCCAAACAGGGCCTGCAGCGATTGTTATTAATGCCTACGGACCTGTTATCATTAGACCACATTGATTTAAACTCCAATCGATCAACGTACGTTTTATCTCAAAACACGTAAACGTTTCCGACGCCGTCCCATCTCCTCCCCCTCCCTCCCTCCCCTCCTTATTCGCTCGAATCTAGCTTTGCACGCGCACAGAAATCCTTTGCAACACACAAATATTAATTTCAGACCAAATTAATTTCCATCTGCAAGCAATGACAAATTAGCCGTCGTCGTGGTCCATGTTTGTGCGCATGCGTCAAAGCGAAAAGACAAGCCAGACGGACAGATAGGACGGGCTGCAGTCGAAATTGAGGATTTTGGAAGAAACTTTAGGTAATGAGTTGCCATGTTGTACTGCAGTATAGAAGAGTTTGCCATTAGTACAGTCTATGTAGTATAGTGTAGTTGGCGGAGCAGAGCAAGCGAAGCGAGGGTAGCGTAGCCTATAATGAACACCGAATTGCAAAATGTGGGTTGGTTGGTTGGTTGGTTGGTTGGTTGCACTTTTGTAGTCTGGGCAGAGCCCAAACCAAAGGATAGATTGCTATGAAATTTTCCACATTGCTTGATAGCCCTCAAAGTATCGCTGATCTCGAATTTGCCGTAAATTGATCAATTGTAATCCACGGAATTATGATTTTTCGAATTTATCGATCTAACACTCGCCATTGTAAATTTGGAATCCTGAACAGTTAAGGAATTCCGACGAAGCATATACTGTGCGGTGGGTAATCAAGTGAACTTTTTTAAACCATCAAAATACATCATCGTTGCTTACGTACAGCAAACAATCTTCTTCGACACAACTCAATGAAATAATAACATTTCATTATCGCATTTTGACCACTACAGGAAGTGAGGCAGGTAAATGGAAACCACAAAAGGATTCGTTAACGACTTACATTCGTTTTATGTGAAAAAGAGTGCTTGGAGGAATTCACCCATCGTGGCGCTCAAAACTGCCGTTTACTCCATCAACGGGAATCCCAAATGTGAAATCTCAAGCCGAAGCAGCATCCGAAACTGTTTATATAAAACGAAAGCAGAAAGTAGACGACGTGTTCATATCGCAACATGGGACACTATGATGGCGTCGTTGAATAATTTCAAGTTTCCTAGTTGTCATGGAAATGGTACTCTCCAGCCCGTGTTGCAAGAATGACTAGGCCTAATCTCGAACGCAATATGCCTAATTTCTGTACTGTTTGTCGCTTACGAAAACGGCAGCTAAAAAAACGTTAGGCCTAAAAGCTTTGAAAATTTTAAAATTATTTAAATGCTATATCTTCACACTCAAGCTAACACCGTCTGGCCTACAATTTTGAAAATTCCAGTTAAAAAAAAACAGCGTTCGCATTTGTAGTGTATACGTGCCAGAAGTGTGTACTTCAATATTGTCGTAGGAGGCGGCGTAGGGAGCGGCAGATCTTTTCAACCTTTTTATTATTGAGAAGTACTATCGTTACTGATGATTGTTTGGCTTCCTATTAAAATGTTTTATTGTTAGTATTCTAAATCTAGGAAAGATAATCTACAATTAATATAAACAGTGAACGTATTATTGACGGCGGCACGTTCTTTGCTAGCTAACCACGGCGACTAGCGTGGCATTTTACTAAGGCGGCGCTCGTAAAAAGGCTTCAAATAACGAAACAGAAACTAAAGTGTGCGCAGCCTATCTTGAGTTCTCCGCAGAACGAACACAGGTAATCGATTGTACGTTTTCAGTAGCAGAGTGCCTTGTTGATATCCAAGACGGTTACAAAAACAATGGCGGCCATCGATTAAAGCCACCCATCCAGGAAGACGAAGCCGCTCACAAAATACTTGCAGGATTCAAGATAATAATGTGGGTGCAAACGAAAGGATCTTAAAATTAATTTGAAACGTAGCTTAGACCTATATATACAAAAAAGCTAAAATGTGAAAATACCAGCAAAGAGCTTCACACCAAAATGCACAAAGCTCAAACGTAGTCGAGTGAATAACGCACCCAGATTTTTAAGGAATATTAGCAAGTATTGCAAAGTCACTAAAATGAGACTTAATACAAATTTAAAATAAATTTCAATCCGCTCCGCCTGTAACAGGCCCAAAACCTGTTTCCTAGTATAGTTGTAGTGTATGTAGGTTTGGCCAAGTATTATCTAATTGGTTAATCAGGATTGCAGCGGAGTAATACACTCCTGAGATTAACACCTTTTGTTAGGTGGCGCTTAGAGCATCACATACGTGTGATGTAATATTGTATTTTATGCATAGTCATATGACCAATAGAGCAGCGTCATGTGACGTCATACTGCCTACAGATACCTGCAAGGGGCACTAGATTGAAATGGTGGGTTAAACAACGGCACTTCTCATCAAGCCAGTGCTTTGAGAGTGGATTTCGTAGGCTTAAAAACCGTTGTTTTCTCCAATCACTTATGCTGCTGGGGTTGTAATTGGAAAATAAATATTCCACCTGCTTAAAAATGTCAGCAACTGCCAACAAATCGACAAAAATCGCGCGTTTTAGGCCGAAGAAATCCTGTCTAATATCATTGGCTTCAGTAAGACGTTCTTACGTTTCCCCCACCAGTGCACCTTGCAGCTATCCCAGTTACTGGCTTAACCATAGAGTTATATACAATAATACTACGTCGTGTCACTGCCCTATACGGCGTAAATCTTAGCGGTGTGTGCTTTTCAACTTAATAGCTCCATGTAAAGAATGTGGCCTTTATATAAGTAAAAAAAAAACCGGGACTTTTCAGGAAAGTCTCACATCTCCACAGTAATTAAATTACACTGGCGAGTCACTCTCACTTCAGGTTAAAGGTGCAGTGCTGCGTGAATAATCTCGTAAGGTTGCTGTCAAAATCCATTATAACTTAGGAACATATACGCTAAATAGTGAATGTCACTTTATTAGGTTGCAAGAGGCTAGTCAGTGGCTGGTCTAAGGAAACCTGAGCAAATGTCAAGTATAACCCCCGTGTTCTTATGATTAAATTTAAAGATACCTACGCGTTTCCCGAGATGAAACAGTCCCTTTCGTAACCCTAGCATTCAAGTTTCTTATTAACGCTAACAGGATGAAGGTCCATACTTTTACAACCCTAAGACTTTTAATGATGTCACAGTCAAGTCATAAAATCATTTTACGAGACTTTCGTGTCGATTAGTGAAGAATCCGGAGCGTAAGCAATAAGCTCAGTGGTTTAACCAACTGTTCTTAGGTGTACGCGATCCGTTAAAAGCGCCCAACGAAAGCGCCCCTTAACGTAGGACTTTTAACCTCTCCCGAGCAGTAGTGGCTAGCCGCAAGGAGTGCTGGGAAATTCTATCCGGCAAGAATGGCACGCGGCCCTCCTTGCCTCAACCCTGCTTTTGAATGAGTAGGCCAAACCACAAGCGTCCTCATATAAAGCTAACAAATGAAGACGTCAAAGACAGGGAACACAATGCTTTTGAATGGGGACACAAAAGCTTTAGTTTTCCATAGGAAAAGCTAAAGGTGACGAACAAATGGGATCTGTTTTCGGCTGTTTTTGGCAGATGATAGTTTGCAGATGATTGTCCATTACCTATTTCACACGTGATTTATAATTCACAGCGTGTGGGACCGAACCGGACCGTATTATGGCAACCTCGAACTAAAGTCGGCGACAGGTTATAGCGTAGGCCAAATATGAATAAAACTCGATGGAATTTACGGGATGGCTGACTCTGACGTAGAAACAAACAATGCCCGAGTTCAGACGAACCATGGATTAGTCGGTCATAACCGGCTAAAAAGCTAGAATTACCAGTTCGAAAACGCAAAGTATTGAGTGTGAACAGGTGCGTATAAAATACACACACGTCCGGACGCACATATTTTTTTTTTTCGTAAACAGTTGAGATAGGCGGGCCGGTTCTCGCTACGAAACTTCGTTACTTAGTACCCACTAGCGGTGATTATGTGTAACTTGACTTTATTGCTGACCTGCGGTTGTTGTAGTTAGGTTAGGTTGGGTTAGGTTAGGTGACATAAGTCGAGTAAACGGGTTTTTTTTTTTCTGTACGCTGCTGGGTTACATGGAGAGCTATGTAGCGAGTTTTGCTGAACTGTTTAAGAAAAATAATTATGCCGTCCGGACGTCGGAGTATCCACTCTGTAATTATGGTTTTACAATAGGTCGTCTGGTGGAGAAACTGTGGGTTTCGTTTCCTGGCTCCAAACCAGCTGATTCAAAATCGCCAAAATCCTATTTTTTACCACAGCACTGCTAAAAAGCTTCAATTCCTTGGTACGAGCGTGAACTGGAGTTGAGCCTGGAGGCGAAACACACGAATTCTATCCCAGTCGGCCTTGGCTTGAAGAAATCTTCTTCCCCACTTCAAGGGCGATCAATATTGCTTCACACCAAGTTGCTGCATGCCTAGAGTATAATGATAGCACAAGTGCTATTTATCACAGCTACACGTTAACTATGAGGCGCCGTTTGGGCTATTACTAAAAACGTATAAATAAATATATTTTATCTAAAAAAATATTTTTTCTAACATAAATATGTATTTCCTAAAAAAAAATATTTTTTCGTTCACGAATATAAATTAACTAAAAAAAATATTATTTTCTTACACAAATATACATATATTTTTTTTATATAAATATACACTACCTAAAAAAATATATATTATTTTCCTACACAAATATAAATTTTTCTTACATAAATATATATTTTTTCTTGAACAAATATATATTATACCTAAAAAATATATACATATTTAACTATATATTTATATATCGCATCTGCACTTTTTTATTATTTCTTTCATAAATATTTATTTCTCCAAGAGAAATATATAATCGCAGCTTAGATCAATATATAGACTTAGCACGTAATGATATGAGGCGCCGTTTGGGCCATTACTAAAAACGAAAAAATATATTTTCGTAGGAAATATATATTTATGTCAGAAAAAATATTTTTTTAGGTTAAATATATTTATTTATACGTTTTTAGCAATGGCCCAAACGGCGCCTCATAGTTAACTCCTACGCTGCGTATTTTTTACGTGAGTTATCCCAGAAAATAGTTAACGACCAGTCGTTCTACATTGGGCGCATGGAGTCGCGACCCAGAAGGAGAGCTGGAATATGCTTTAATATTAACAGGGACGTTCCGTTGAGCTCTTCGGGGGTATCCTTTACGCCGCTGGCAGCAGCAACCGCTGCCATTTTCGGGAAGAGAAGGGCACTTTGATGTCTCATGCTCACATCGAGTGTGGCGTATAAAAGTACCTAGGATTTTCCGATGAGATTTACCCAGCGAAATTGTCCCTCTCTCATTCTGGCGCCATGGCTAACGCTGGGTGCGCATCAAAATGCTAAAGCAATAGTGTCCGCGGCCTATCTTGACTTCTCCGCAGAACGAACACAGATAATCGATTGTACGTTTTCAGTAGCAGAGTACCTTGTTGATATCCAAGATGGTTAGAAAAACAATGGCGGCCATCGATTAAAGCCACCCCATCCAGGAAGACGTAGCCGCTCACAAAATAAAGCTACTGCAGTGAGGAAGTAGTTACTTATAGTGTCCACGGCCTATATTGAGTTCGCCCCAGAACGACACAGATAATCAACTGTATGGTTTTGGTAGCAGAGTGCCTTGTTGATATCCACGATGGTTACAAAAACAATGGCGGCCGTCGATTAAAGCCGCTCCCTCCAGGAAGACGTTGCCGCTCATAAAATACCTACACGACTCAAGACAGGCCGCGTGCACAATAAGCACTATACTGGTTACATCCAGCTTCTTAGCCTTGTCTAAACTCCGACATCGTTGTGTTGTTAGCCCGTAAATTTGTGTTTTGTGTCAGTTATGATCTTTTCAGTAAATTTTGTGCATTGTTTTTCCAGTAGAGTATTTACATCTTCTTATCAGCTTCATGATGTATTTCAGGGCTACTCTGTTGGAGGAATAGTCATGAAGGAATTATTGGCATACAGTTTACAATTACAGGGTTTATTGATCAATTAGTTCCAGTAGGGAATATCAGTGGTTCGGACCTAAAGCCTTGGTTATTAAAAACGAAAACTCAAACGCATACAAAATAATGGAAAAAAGCTGCTAAAGCATACAGAGCAGGATGTAAGGCTGCATTAAAACAAAAATCCCTAAAATCAGTTTAAAAAAAACATGTAATGCATCGTACTACCGACTTGGTTCCCGATTTTCGGTTCCGGCTGCTATAAAGAACGTAGTCCTATTTTAACTATATTTATTTTTTAATTTATTAATTTTGTGTTACAGCTAATGGCTTTTGCAATATGGCAAGTAAAATGCGTTCCAACGCGTGCAAAACGGTTTTAGCTGTTATGGTGTTTCGCCATGCTTTTATCTAAAGTTAATAATTGACGGTCGTTTCTCCGAACGTGTTTCATTTATAAATCTCTTTGACAAGTTCAGCTGTAAAATATAAGCAAATGTAATTTAGCAGCACCCGTGCTTTGTTGCTAGTGTCTTCATCCATTCAATCATTCATTTTATTGTTCATAAAGAAATTAGAAAAAAAATAATATAAAAGCTCCCGTTCGCACCCTGCATTATAGTTTTATGTTCTGGTTTTTATTTGGTTTATGGCGAGTGTGTGTTTGCCGTTTTCCGGAATGAGGTCTAACGCGTTTTGCCCATTAAAAGATGGAACATTCAGCTTGGTGTATGGGATCCTGTCAAAGGCAGGCAGAAGCTTTGTCACACACAAAAATAGCCCTGCCTTTTGAAGCTGCAGCAGAGACTAAATGAAAATTAATACCTCCGTTAAATGTCAAATTTGGCGATGCCTGCAATAAGGCATTTCCGGCAATGTGTTTCGCTTGTGTTGCCGGGTAGAATAAAACAGTGACGACAATTCATCCTTAGACTTGTTGGTGAGGTCGATACTTGCATTGTCACTGGCAAACCAGATACGTAATCAATGGCTGATTCAGACATGCAAAATTGTACGTATGGTTCATTTGCACCTATACGTAGAAAATCCAGAGGCCTCTAGGGGACCGGTTATTAATTAAAACTACCGTAATAGACGTTTCCAAATTCACAAATTATTCGCCGTGTTAATATAGCAAAGAATTAAAAAGTTGTTCCTGCACAACAATGGCGTCACGGCAACAATCCGACGCCTCAGTGCCCCCCCCCCCCCCCCACCGCCTTTTGGGGTTTGTTAACATAGTGTATACCTTAGTGCCCCCCCCCCCCTTCCGGGGGGGGGGGGGGGGCACTGAGGGCCATATTCTGAGCTTCAAACCGCAAAAGACGTGGGTGTAATCCAACTAAATTGAACGAAGCATTTTGCTGCCATCTGCGTCCCTTTACAACGTATTTAGCCTGAGTAAGATATACTGATGCAGAGAAAATTCCTAATATTTGACCGGCTTCCATTTTGGATGGGCTCATCGTATCGAAGCTATAATTGCGCCACTTCACTCGCCTAATGACGACCTTTCACATAAGGTATTCCCCCCCCCCCCCCACCCCGTTCCATTGAAAATTTCTGAGTTGGGAAACCTGCAGGCATAATGCCAATTGTAAAAAAAAAGGTAAGCCCTTTAACCAAACTTACATTGCCAGCGTTTCACTATTTTCTTTCAATCCCTTAAAAAGTTGTGAGAGTGTTCTCGGACTTTTGGGACACCCTCTATACGATGATTTGAATTAAGACATGCTGAAGGTTTTTTCATAGTAAGGCCCAGGCTTTTCTTGGATGTACTTAGATATGAAAAACTCTACACTAAATTTTGAAGATAAGGATATTTCATACCTGGCCGGCTTCACGGATTCAATCAATGTTGATTCACGTGAATAATTTGAACATAACAATTTCCGTATCGTAAAGTTTTGCGTCTGCAGACAAACATACATTTGTATCAAAATTATAATGTAGATTACGAATTATAAACTTTATATACTACGAAGAATGAAAATACTACCATATGTGGTGTGTCGTCCACTTGACCATTTTTTCCCAGGATCCAACGTCTAACGCAAGGGATGATCAGTGTGAACTAAACGTACCTGCAACAAAAAAGTTTTTTTATTAGAAACGTTTAAAAAAACATATGCTGGCAGAAATTAAACACACTACTGAAGTAAAATAATATCCGATCGATGATATATGGACAGCGATTGTTAGTCAGTGTGTGCAAAAATGGGATTGAAGCATCCTAAACAGACGGTGTAACCTTATGTACGTTCACAGTCCTATGAAAGTTGTGATATCCACCCAAAACCAAAGCTGGTAGAAAAATCCGCCAAGTTTCCAAAAACGATCGGCCTTTGAAGGTAGTGATATCATTCCACCAGGGAAAGGCCACCAAGGTTAATCCTATTAATCAAGTTAATCGCACCGAATAACACTTTGGACGTTAAATGAAAACTTGCAGATTGCTACCGCCAGTAGCAATCTTCTAGTTTTCATTTAACCTTCGAACTATTAGTAGGTGCGATTAACTTGGCTGATAGGATTAACCTTGGCGGCCTTTCCCTGGTGGAATGATATCACTACCTTCAATGGCCGATCGTTTTTGGAAACTTGGCGGGTTTTTCTACCAGTTTGGGTTTAGGTTGGATTAAAGCTAACGATTTCAGTTTCAGTTTCTCAATTATAGCATTGTGATTCACCACGATAAGCAACACAAACAACACACTGACTAGTGTATGGTTATGACTCGGCCAGTATATGATCTCTACGAACCTCTAACTTGTGTCCTTGATAAAGTTATGACATTCGATTTGTAAGTTTGATAATCAAATATATACAAATCACTACAAGCAATCAAGAGTTAAGATGGAAACCAAGTCAACAACCAGAAGAAACACAAGCGGAGCTATTTATGTTTCAATGGGACTCGAACTCGAAAGACGCCTTAGTGCATAATAGTGTACTACTATACGTTATTTGTGTATGTTTCACTCTGTGTATTTTCAAACACTTTGTATAGATTGCCCGTTAAAGCGTGTGCTGCCGGGAGAGTTTAAAGTTCATAGGTGCAAGAAATAGCCGACTCTAACTGGTTCCATTTGCTCTAGATTTTGACAGCTCACATAATTACCACGATCTCTTAAATTACACAGACTTTTAAAAGTCTATGTTTTCATGTAAAGAT
>JAHWFP010201298.1:5458-15824 GCA_023313725.1 Lithobius niger | reverse complement strand
CATCGGAACTGCATCGAGGCAGAGGGGGGTCATTTTGAGCACCTACTATGATAAAACGCTTACGTTTAGTTTGTTTTCCGTCGTGTTTATCTTTTTGAGTTGCTTGTCACAGAATGTTCTGGAGAGGAGGTCTTTTGCGGATGCGTATTGCAGTTAATTGTAGCAGAGCCACAAATGCAATGATACTCAGTAAAACTTTGAGTAGCCATCTTCTGTTTACTTAATGATGTTTTATTTCTCGATTGTTTTCAATCACACAGTAATGTGATACGATGTGTTTTTTCTGGTATGTACAATTTGTTTCATTAAGTACAAGACCAAAGCAGTTACTCCTCTCTTCGCCCACGTTTGATCCCCCCCCCCCATAAGAAAATTATCTCTCCCTCTGATAAGTTGTACGACCCAATACTGTATTATGAAGTACTGAAATACCAGGTATGATATGGCACATATCCTGAGTTTGGAATGGAAACGGTGAATCATTACGAGGTATTTAAGAACTGTTTACCCCAAACCTGGGGGGGGGGGGCTGTAACTAAAGACTGGTGCATTTCCGGACCCATGTTTATAGGACTTTTTCTTCTTATCTTTGATCACACAGCGGACCCTCAAAATATTTGACACCAATTTCCGAACACCCTGTATATGAGCATTACTTTGCTTTTGCTGCTGATGTAAGAAGCCTCAAAGAAATAAGTTAATCATAATTAAAAGAAAAAGAATTCAAGTACAGAAAGTATTTCGTCATTTTAATCCTAGAAAGTGCAGAGATCGGTCCTTAAAAGTATGGGGCCGATTCTCCACCTAGTGATTTTCTTTTCTTAATTTTTCAAATCCCGTATTTGAATTGGTTAGGTCTGGGATTCGAACCCAGCGTTCACTTGGTTCTAACTAGGGATGGCGCAATACAACAATTTTTTTTTATCCCGATAATGTTTTAAAAATTATCTTGATAACCGATACCTTATCGATAAAACAAATTCTGAGGCTCAAGACAGCAAAAGGCTGCTTGGCGTAGACACTGGCTAGGTAAAAGTAAAATAAAACTATAAAAAGAAGGGTTCATTAAAAAAAATATTAGGGATTACGGCGATTTAGGCCTACAATACGTCAGATCTTAACGAGTGGTAGGCTATAGTTTTTTTTTAACGCTCGTGTCGTGTAGTTAAACCCAACAAACGAGTGAAATATTACATACGAATATGAATTTTGCAATTGTGCAACAAAATAACAACAACATGTCGGTAATTTGATACGTCAAAGAAAGTACGATAAGATAATCGACGAAGGTTTTAGTCGTAATATTATTGATTGATTGATAATCGTGCCGCTCCCTAGTTCTGAGGCGCGAACTCTGATCACGGGGCTGTATAGCTGCTCACTTGTTCGGATTCCCGGGAAGCATGTAACTTTTTTTACACGGACCGTTCGGAACCCAAGAAAATTTGATGATTTTCAATTTTTCGTATTTTTCCAAATTACTCGCCTCGCTCGCGCTATCGCTCTCGCTGCGGCTAATGACACCAGAAACCCGCACGCAAAAATTTGTCCGGCGCCAAAAACGTGATCAGAATGACGCCTGAGAGCCGAAAGACGCTTCAGGTCCGTGGAAAAACAGTTATTTGCTCGTGGGAAGCCATAACAAAGCTCCCTGTGGAAGAGCTTCAAAATCGACCATTAACCTTCAGAGTTAAATCAGGAGCGAATAAATATATACATGTGTCCGTAGGACGTGGGAGTGTCCATATTGTAACTTTTGCCTCATATTCCATCTGTCGTCATAAGGTCGTCTGGGGGAGAAGCTGTCGGTTTCGTTTCTCAGATACAGGCCAGTTGAGTCCATATCTCTAGAATCTTAATTTATCAAAGCAGCACTAAAAGGAATCAGTTTTCCGCACGTGAGTGAACTGGCGTGCGTTGAGTCAGGAGGCGAAACACGCGATTTCTGCCTCAGTCGGCCTTGGCTTGCAGTAGCCATCTGCTTCGCCGCTCCTCGCTCGTAGAATGCTGTTGCAAGCAGAGGTACCGCACGCCTAGATTAATCGTTACCAAAGTGGTATTTTCCCACATCTGTCTATTACGTTAAAACCTATATAGCGTATTTTTAACGTGTGTTATCCGAGAAAATATGTTCCCATAAACTACTTTCGTTTACGTTCTACGTCTAATTTTACTCCAAATGTACCACTGCTACCAGTTAGTAACAAGCCACCAAGCGGAAGGGAATAAAAACACTAGCAACACGTTTTACGAGCTTTTGCGGGATCCCAGAACCTAGAACAGAGTGAGCAAGAACAGCACTAGTGGTTAGGGTGGTCGGCTACCAGTCAAGTAGACGTAAGATCCCACGACCGAGAAATGGCTAAAAAAATTAGTTCCAAAACAGTCTGCGAACGTGTTTAAAAAATGGACTGGACGGGATGACTGAAATTTGTTTTAGTTAAAGTATGAATTTCGTCCACTCATGTTGACGTCTAAAGTGGATTAACATCAAAGACGATTAGAAACTTGCTGACCAGCAACGTAAACTTCTTTAATGTTGCGATCGTCACCTTGTAGTAAAAACTTTTCAACAATGCCCTAGAGAGAGAGAATGAAAAAATAAAACATTAAAAATATTTTTTGCTCATCTTTGTTTTAAATAATTTAAGAACAACCTATTCAATACCTCTAAAAAAATTGACTATAAAATTATGACTGATACGTTGTATCACTCGTTACAGCTTCGTTATTGCTGCACAACTTTTCTATCTATATATATAATTACACTAAATCCGCAAGGCAGCCAGCAGCAGCCAGCAGGAGCAGCAAGCAGGACATACGATGCCATCTACCGACCAAACGGCAACTTAATGAGGGGGGGGGGGCGGACCGGGGGGAGGGGGGGAGGGGAGTGAGACGACGCGGAATGAGCGAGCGAAGCGAGCGACTCCGCTAGTAAGACATAAAAGCACAAAACCTATGCTTTTAGAAACAAACAAAAAAGAAATTTTTTTTAAAAGTTAGAAAACAGAAAACTTGATGATCAAAACGCAAAATCGGGCGAATCATATTTGTACGAATCATATTTGTACTGACTGAAGCCTGTGCCACTGTTTGAAAAATTAGTACGGTCAGGGCTATCACTTGTATATCCATGTGGTGTAAAATTAAGTTTGTTTGTTTGTAAAACGGTTGGTCTGGTTTCGCTTAGTAAACACTTATGACGCCCGTTTTACAAAAGAGTAAATGAAAGCCGACTTTCGTTTGCTTTGCTCACTCAATCAGCACATCCTACGACTCTTATAAGTAGGACGGCCTTAATTCATTGGTTAATTGCCATGATAGCATTATTCAAGCTGTCAAAATGTGTCCCACGATGAACAAGGCAATATTAATTTATAGACGTGACGGACTGAGTTCCTCTTTTTCATTTCAAATCTACCACCCTATAATAACTGGGTGATGATTTCCTCACGGGTTTGAATTTCTTTTAGTGCATCTTTGCACATAATGGTTAAGGAACGCTGATTTTCGTTCGCTTCGCTTCGCCGGAAATCTTTATACCGTAAATCCTCTATTTTTTGCTGGGTCCTCAATTGTAGCCGGTCTCTAAATTGTAGCCGGGTGTTTTCCCATTCTTGAATTAATAGTAGCCGGTCTCTAATTGTTGCCGGGTCTCTATTGTAGCCGGGCCAAAATGGCTTGATTCTGAAAACTTCTTATTTGTTAATGGTTACTGCCATGTTTATGTTTATTAAAGCATAATGGTATAAAAGCATTCTTGTGATATTAGTACCATTTTTAATGTCAGACACATGTTCTACATCAAAACTCAAGCCTAATCACAGCAAAAAACTGTCAAAAACAGGAGCTTTCGCCCAGTGTTACTGGGCATTCTCAACTGCTACCACATTGAAGTTTGAATGTGGTAGCAGTTGAGAATGCCCAGTAAGACTGGGCGAAAGCTCCTATTTTTATCAGTTTTTTGCTGTGGTTAGGCTTGAGTTTTGATTTCACAATTTCACATTGAGTTTGGTGATTTACACGTTCTACATGTATTGATCTCGTGAATTTCCTTTCCAAGTTTGTAGTAGCCGGTCGCTAATTGTAGCCGGGTCAAAATGGATTGATTTCTAACCAGTAGCCCGGGCGTATACCAATCTAGGATTTACGGTATATTAGAGAACAAAAACGAACTCGTTTGGTGTTTAAGGTAAGGTTTAACTGATCCGAAGTCAAAACAGCAAAGGAGCACAAATAAATTTTCCTATAAGGTTTCAGACACCAAAGTGTTGCCTACAGCGTTGACACTACAGTGTTTCACAGTCCCCGTGAAACCTTACTGCTGCACTCAAGTGTTTTTACCATTGTTACTTTTGCACGCAATAGAACAGCTAATGAATGGTGCATTCTGCTTGGCTAAACGACATCGCTGGAAAATGTTTTAAGTACTAATCGTCTTAGTGTGCTTAGCACAGCTCTACAGGTAATTCAGGGTTCGTGCGAGTCCTTGAACCTCAAAATACTCTAGAAAGTAATAATGAAATTCCATGCCTGAAAAAGTGCTTGAAAATCTTCAAAATGATATATGTATTATCAGTACAGTGACGAACGGAAAGTAAACGATGTAACTGAAGAACAATGAAAAAATTAGCCAAGCAAGTAGTCGAGTGTGTTGCGTTACATTATTCTTCCTTTGTTTGGCCATGAAAAGTTTTGAAATTTGGGCTCTGCCTTTAATTGTACTTACGTGTGTATTGGTTGGATACACCAGTAAGGTTTCTCGTGGACTAAACAGCTACACTGCAGTATCTGAAACCTGATTTTTGTTCCTTTGCTGTTTTGACTTCTGATCAGTTAAATCTTACCTTAAGCGTCAAATGAGTTCGTTTTTATTTTCTAATTATGTAGATATTTCGGTATACTTTTTTAAAAATCTTTTTAATACAAAAAGATGAATGACAACAGTTGCATTACATTGGCCTTATAACTACGGTCGCTTAAAATATGATAGTTGGATTTCCGACCTGTTTATTGTATTTGTGATTGTATTTCGTTGAGTATTTCAAGTGAATCACCTTACCTTACAGCAGCCCAGAAATAGTTCAGCTAAGGAAGCTCACAGCCCTTTACCTTCTGATTTAGTCTGTAAGTGCTTGCTAAGGAGATGGACGATTATTCATAAGACACAATGCTCAATCCTAATTCACCTCTTACTGTACAGCTAGGGGACTGCACACTTAGCATTACATATTAGGCGCTAGGTCAAGGTTTATCCCCTTGTCCTGCCCTGATCAGCTCTGGTGGTTCGACTTGCAGGTCTGACCACCACACACCAATTCACTCGAGCTGTCGAAGCTGTCCCGTTTTATACCCAAGCGGGCCGGGGCAGAACAATAGGCTCTTGCCTGAGGCATTACGTCACGTGACGGCGAACTGGCGCGATCCGGTCCTGACTGGTAGAACAATAGGACTGGCTCGCTTACCCGGATGTTGGCGCCGGGCCAGCTGCCATGTGTGCATGGTAGCTAGCGGCGCGTAGCATCCATGTTAACGGCAAGGTGCACCGCACGAGGGGCTAACTGCGTGCGTGTGCATTGCCGTACATGTAAGCACGTTACAAGTCCACTTTAGTCTTTATTTATTTAGTCCACTTAAGCTTTACGTCACGAAGTCTAAAATATTCAGACTTACCTCATTGTTGTCTCCGTCAAAAATGTCCATCGGTCCGGCCGATGAATTGGCGTTAATAACAAGTGCGTCAAATTGTTTACCAACTTCAATAGTTCCTAGTTTGTCACTTATACCTAAAACTAGATTTAAAAAAAAAAACAAAAAAAAAACACTCATTAAAAGTAAATACATAGACATAATTAGGAAAAATAAATGTGAATAAAGAATTCTTCAAATTTCTGATAGTCAATACGTTCTGCTTTCGTGAACCTATAATAACAACACTAGCTGGTCCTGGTGGCGTGAACTGTTAACCGAATCGTACCAACCCGTGGCTTCCAACGCTCCACCCAGCAACATAGTAATTTCAAATATGGCGCGGTTCAATTTTCAGCACTATCCAAAAGCTCGCCCGCTTGGGGGGGGCTTACCTTCGCATCCTCCAACTGTGGCCAATCGAAATGCTTCTTGATGGCTGAGTGGCTGATAGTTGGATCTCATCGTACTGAGAACTTTGGACGTAAGAATTGTGTACCGAACAGCGTCTAACATAGAGTAACTGTAGCCTGCGGCAATATCTAACGAATAGAAAATCAAATAAAATCTTTAGATTGTTATCTAAACTAAGATGGTTTCAAAGCTGAAGAACAATATCAAGTTTTTACAGTAAATCCTTATTAAAGGCAGCAAGATGCTTAACCGAAACAACCGACTCTGAAGAAACTACAATACCTGTTCCTAGTCCAACTTTGTTCTTGTTGTTAAGCAATCGTCGAACATCGCACAAACCGCTTCGAATGCTAAAACAGAAAATTTAAGTTTGCACATATCCGTACTTGGAACTTACCAGTAAAGGTAAGAGATGAATGGACTTTCTTAATAATACCAATGTATTTTTATTCACGTAACGAGCCTCAGATGTTTAGTTTTTTGATTTGAGTACGGTAACAATCGCGACGCTATGTGGTTGTCCAAAGACAAGCTCACAAAATAAGAAAGAAGCAGGCCTATGTTTTGTATTTTATTCCACGATTAGTAATCAGTTTCTAAACTAATTCGAGGAATTCGTATTTTAGGCAAATAAAATTATTAAGCATTTTCTGTTTGCAATTTATGCTTTCAAATCAAAGAAAATAAATAACGCCAGGAACACATTGTAAAGAACGAGGAGTGAAGAGCTCTGATTCGACGGAATTTAACGTTTTACCAATCAGCAGCATTGCACGCCCCCTTTAATTTAAGCCAATACATTGAAATACAAATGCTTGATTTAACACTTCAACACATAAATAAACAAATAAAATTAGCAGCAGGACTATGCAAGATGCGAAAAATTTTCAACCACGAAGGCCTTTCATATTTAAAAGAAAGGGTCCCGAAAAATTGTGAAACGCTTTCAGCTTTGTGAAGCGTCATTAGTGAAATATGAGCCTCGCTACATTTTTTTTAAATCACAGAATTCTTCATTTTTTTTTTTACTTAAACAGGACGGCAAGCCAAATGGACTGCAGAAGGGTTAAATAAATATGGGTGCAAATCTACTTACATTGCCTTTTGGACTTAAATGTTAGACTGCCTGAGCAGGGAATTGAACCCACGACCCTTGAACCAAAATGCCGAGGTCGTACCGCTGAGCCATACTGACACGGCCAACGGCGCCATTCTCACGCCGTCAGTATGGCTCAGCGGTAGGATCTCGGTATTTGGTTTCAAACGTCGTGGGTTCGTTCAATTCCCCGCTCAGGCAGTCTAACATTTAAGTCCAAAACGCAATGTAAACAGATTTGTGCACATCATTTTTTACTATTAGCCACACATTTTATAACGAGTTAGCATATAAACATCCGTATATCCCATCATAATCTCCAGCTCGTTCTCTCTGTCTGTCTTTCTCTCTCCCACCCCCTAACCGCAGTATGACCACATTTTTGTTTACTCAGAACAATTTTTTAGGGATAACACGAGTCAATAATCGACAGTTAGCTACGATGCTGGATACTGATTGTGATCAGTCAGGGAAGTAAAATCAAGGCCACAATACGCTATAGCCAAGTGGGAAACCTACGTGTGGCAGTGGACTGAAGAGAAATAGCAGTACACCTAATAAGTCAACTGGTCACGCTATGCTATCAGCTGAGGGAACCTCCGGCTGTTGCGAATTTAATTCCGGATCTCAAACTTTGAAATTATGCCACCCTAGCGAAGTTGCTCTGATGACGTCATGTAATATCTACTGCTCAAGGTCCCCATGACGTCATATTATAACGACCTGCATTGTCACTTCAAAATTAATATTCATTGTTAGTTGAAATAATGCTATAATGATCTTGATTTCAGACCGAAACGACGTGGTATTGCGTTTATTGATGTATAGTTTTTGGCTGTATTTTGTATTGATATTCAAGTTAGAAAGTGAGTTAGAAAGTGCTCAATGATTGGTTAGTGTAAGCTTACCTGATATTGGAATTAGGACAGTGGGCAATTCCGGTTCCCCTTTCGTTAAGCAGTTTGACTTCTTCATCACTCAAATGGACTCCGTGTGCCATCACCGTCTGTAAAACTAACAATTTGCTATTATGCATTCTATGACCATTTTACACTAAACGTGATTTTACAACGGTTATGTGTATCGTGGGGATTCAAAACCAGTCTGAATTTTCCTTAATTTTTACGAACACGTGAAAAGTAGAATGTTACACAACTGATTAAAGGATTTATTTACCAAGTTCACGTTTAGATGAATTTCGTTCCATAGTTGATGACTGAATGCAGAGGGACATTCAGACAGAAAATAAAAAGGGCAATGTACCAAAAAATTAAAGAAGAGGGACCTAAATGCGCCAAGTTTACAAGTTAACCTTGGTGGCCTTTCCTTCGTTGATGCTATCACGACTCGAAGGCTGACCCGTTTTGGAAACTTGACGGCTTCCCTTATACCAGTTTTAGTTTTGGGTGAGTGAGTATCCACCCAAAACAAAACTTGTAAGGATTCTGCCATTAGAAGTTGTGATAGCACACGCCATGCACTTTCGCCAAGTTAATCCCACCGAGCTCCACTTCACCACTTAATTCCACCTTCGAAGGTTAATTGAAAAATGTGAAAATTGCTACTGAGCAATTATCAAGTATCTCTATTTATAAGACCCTTTATTTCCCCAGTGTCGTTCAACAGTGAGCACTAACATAGTTTGGTATCACGAAAAACCGGTAGCCGGCGTTTACAATGGTTTGCAATCAACCATGAGAAAAGTACAAAAAGTTTCTCTTAACCACGACTTAAAGAACAAATACGAAATCTCTTGGCCCTGGAGAAACCTCCCTACCCCAACCCCCCCCCCCCTTCATCGGCGTATTCCCCTTCTCCTCCCATCACGAGAACCAGATATCACTACGCACCAGATGCCGTACCAACTTGACCAAAACTTCGAACCGCCCGTTCGCTGTCGACGTCGAGGCTTTGCCCCCTTCCCCACGTCAGAACCTACACCTCTTCTCCCAAAGTAACTCACGGGCAGGAGTGGAGTTGTCCCTAGCTGGGGGTGCAACAGTGTTTATGTGGTAGAAACCCGGAGGAAACTCCACGAGCGCATTTGGGAACACATCCGAGACACAAGCAAGGGGGATCCACAAAATGGCATCGCACATCTCAACATTTCTTTACGTTAAATAGCTTGGGAAGGACGTCCGTGCTTCTTACATCTAATTCCCTATGCTATTATCACTTGCGTGCTCTTGAATCACTTGCCATCCGTCGTTTCAAACTCATGGGAACTCTCATGCGTTTGAAACGACGGATGGTAAGTGATTCAAGAGCACGCAAATGATAGTAGCGTAGGAAATTAGATGTAAGAAGCACAGACGTCCTTCCTACGCTACTATCACTTGCGTGCTCTTGGATCACTTGCCACCCGTAGTTTCAAACGCATGAGAGTTCCCCTCATTAACTTGGTGGTATATATAGTGTGAATATATTCCAACACCCTGAACAAATTGTAACCAAAACCATTCCTAGTGTCTCATGTCTAGAACATCATTCTGTACAACGTATCCAAAATCTGCCGAAATCCCAATCCGGGAACATTAAAAAAAATATATAAATCCGTTAACTTGATTTGCATAAGTTTTTTTGCTTTAAGTTCTTAATCGGTGATCAGATCGAAAAACACAGCATACAAGTCTATAGCAGAATTACAATTTTTAAAGGAAAGGTCCTGATCACTTTTGCGGTAAAGTTAACCCATATAGTCCAAATTTGTCATTTTATGCCAAATTAACGGAGAATAGTAAATTTAGTATTGCAATGGATAGCATTACTGACTACGCATCTTTGCATCAATACCTCTCTAATTACCCCAGATGGACATACTTAGGCTCTTCTAAAATATGTGTGGCGATTATTGGTGCGTGCGACTGTTTCTCACGACAATTGCATTAGCCCCCATAGATTCAGATTTACAATTTAATTAAAAAAGACATCAATAAAGAAGAGGGAAGTGGGACGGGGGGGGGGGGGGGCCCCAACCGGGGGAAGGGACAAGGCACCCCCACCCAACCAATGAGGGAAAATTGTGAACGATTCAGCATGAAAATGAAAAACTAAGGAGTGACTGAAAGGGATGTGCTGATTGCGTGAGTGCAGCAAACGAAAATCAGCATTTGTTAGCCCTATGTAAGACTTGTGTTATTTGGGTTAACTAAGCACACACCAGAG
>JAHWFP010201297.1:9546-33304 GCA_023313725.1 Lithobius niger | reverse complement strand
GAGAGATCAATCGGTTAGGAGCCCTTATTCTTCCCATAAGCCGTGTAGAGTAAACTTGTTCCCTCTATTGTTTATTTTACTATCGAAAGTGATCGTGGAATGAATTTACAATTCTGCCTTTATTGTGTAGCGCTGCCCTTGCCTTCTATCCTTAGCTACACACCTAGTATGCACTATCCCGTTGCCTCACACGTTTCTCGAAATCATACTACAAAAACGGTTACACTAAATAATCGATTATACAAAAATAACCTGATTAGCAGAAGCCACATAACTCCCCTGCTGCCAATATGCAAAGAATTGGGACAGCCTTGCCGACGAACCGTAAAGTATCCGCCATTTTTTTCAGTGATTCGCCAATAGCCCAACAACAGATAGAATTCCGTTTTCCGTGCAAAACCTGAAATAAGCTGGGCCAGTTCCGGTTCAACCTTTTTTTCATACAGAAACATAATTGGCAAAAATGTTTAGTCAAGGACCTACAACCCTTCATATGCAACGATTTAACCACAAACTCTTCAATAACAACGCCTACAATTTGCTGGCACGTCTTCTGATCGAAATCATGATAACTCGACTAATATTTCAGTTACTTCCGGCCAGACGCTAAAGGTGATAGGCATGTCCCGTGCAAATAAACGACTGGCCTGGGACGTGACGTCATTTAACAATAGCTCACGACGCAAGCCCCTTTTTCAACCTAACTGTATTTCAATAACTGCTTTACGCATTATATGAATAAGCAGTTAAAAATGGCAAAGCCGCTGGGGTGAAAGTTTCAACTTTATTCTACTAAAGCATATTTATTTATTTCCCATAGAATTATTCAAACGTCAGTGCCTGGAGTCCGGGTCGGAAATGGGGCCCAGGCTGCGTCTGGCTTGGGGTTGCTGATTGAGTGAGCGAAGCGACGATCCAGGCCTCTCATCTACAAACTTACGTTCGATGTGAGCTGTCATTACCTTGCTTTCAGGGGCATTTGAAAACGGGATGTAGTGCATTACGAAATGATGTGCGATCTTTGTTTTTTTATGTTCATTTTTATAGGCTTTTTTATCTAAAAAAAAGCTTGGTCACAGAAGGCCTATTGCAGATCAAACCTCAGAGCAAAGTCCGTATCGAATATTTTCTAATTCAAAGAAAAAAATCAAAACTCAAAAATCCATGAAAAATTCAAGCATTAAAAAAAAACTCAAACATGCTTTCGGAGGTTTAACCTTTGGCGCTGTAAAATATTTAAGGCAATGGTTTATACATACCACACTTACTAAAGAAAATTTTATTGCGGACGGAAAGGGGAAAAAAAAAAAAGCGGAGAGCAAAATGACCCTTGCAAATCCTGAAACAATTTCTTGGCCCGACCCTGAGTTGTAAGGTTTTATTTCCCTAAGTGGTGTAAAGAATGGGGTGGGGGGGGGGGGGGGGCTATTTTCTCCAAATCTTTTATTTTTGGTGGCGCAAAGCCAGGCAAGGAAGATAATGGTACAATAAAAATAAAGTGGTCGCACGTTAGCAGGGACCGGAAAAAGGATCGTAAAAACTGCTCTCCCCCTCCCCCCCCCCCCGTTCCGATAACAATTATTTATTTACGCCACTCATTTCCTCCGTTCATCAATCCCTTGCCCGAATGAATCCATTATGGAATGTTGACACAATAACACTTGCCAATTTTTTTTTAACTTATTCTAATTTCTTTCATACGACATGTAAACCGATTAAACATAATAATAATAATAAATAATTTTACAGCAAAGAAACTGTATCGGAAAGCGAAGGAAAGGGCTACTTCCACTTAATCGCAAACCGAAATTACACGACTCTGAATGATATTAAAAACAGTAAAAAGTAAAACAGTGCAGGTTAATATACCCTAAGTCTTATATAAAACAATTACAAAAAAAAAAAAAAACACTTCATAAACCTGGAAAGATCTACACCCATAACAGCCTTTTTAAATTCCCGCAGGGAACCTGCCGACACCACTTCCGATGGGAGAGAGTTCCAAACTGCAGGGACAACCCGATTTGCAAAAAAGTACTAATAATTATCTGTGTGAAACGAGCCATACATAGTCTCTATCTCTAGTCAAGATATCGTGACTTAAAGTAAAAAACATTTGTGGCCCCACAGCAATCTGATTATGCAGTATAGAATATGTCAGATAAAGATCAGCTTTTAGACGTTGCATCTCCAATGACTCCAACCTGAGAATCTTTAGACGTTCCATATATGGCAAATTAAACAATCCCGGAATGTATTTCGTAAACGCTTTCTGAACCGATTCGATGCGTTTAATATCCTTGATAAGGTATGGGGACCAGACTTGGCTGGCATACTCTAATACAGGACGGACAAAAACCGAGTAAGCCCACTTTATGGTTGCTCTATCTTTCGATACGATTGCAATGAGTGATCGTCTTTAGGTCCGCTGAAATCCAAACACCAAGAATTTTAGCGACCTTTACGTTATTAAGTAGCTATCTGTCGAGGAAGTAAGGCAGTTGGAGGTTATTTTTACCAAAATGCATGCTGTTACACTTGTTGTTATTAATAGGCTGTTGCCATTTTATGGACCAGTCTCTAATGTGCGCAAGCTCAGATTGTAAGCCGGTATGGTCCACACAATCAATGACAACCTTGTACAGGCATACATCATCTGCGTATTTTGGCACTGAACATTGATTTTTAATAGTTTTTAGATCTACGATATACAGCAGAAGAAGAATATGGCCAAGGACACACGCTGTCTTGTCATTTAAGATGTATCGTATCGATCGTCACAACCTACGTGCTCAGAAATGTGAAGCAAAATGACGTATATGTTGATGATACAACCGGCAGGGTCCTATTCTGTCCTACTGGCTCCGTGGTACGAGCGCACCTGTTACTAGCGCACAAGCATATTTCGTATGTTCGAGCACACACAACCATGATGAACCGTGCATCGAGCCCGCAAGTCAAAATCTTCACCGCGTGACGTCGTTTTTATCCATTCCATGGAGCCTTTGTCTATACTCCGTTTTTGTCATTGTTAATAATCAGCTGAATATGAATATGAGCATTACAATGGCACTTTGAAATTATTGAAGCTAGCCGCTACACCAATTACAACCTTTAAACGGGCGTAGGACGGTCCATACCTGAGCTAAAAAAGTGATCCCCACCTTTTAGAATCTCTTAAGCATCCCCATTTCGGGCTATTAGAGGGTTCGCAAGAGAACTTTGAATTAGAAACTCAACAAATGCTTTTTCCGCTTCGCCATTATCACTTCACTTTTAAATGGGCATAGGACGGTCCCTATCTATAGGTTAATTCGGTTAGGATTGTCGGAACGAATAGAATCCCCACCTTTCAGAAAATCCTAAGGATGTACATTTCGGGCTATTAGTGGGCTCGGAAGAGCATTTGGAATTCGAAAATTACCATGAGCTTTCGCCGCTATGCCATTACCTCTTCACCGTAGGACGGCCTATCTAAACTAATAAATTTCGGCTAGGATTGATGGAAAGAATAGATCCCCATCTTTCATAAAATCATTTCCATTACGGGGGCTCGCAAAAGCAATTTGAACACGAAAATCACTACTACAACCAAGTGGAAAAAGCGTTCTGTCGAATTAATGATGATACTGCACTGCAAAGCTGGACTGCAGATTAAACTTCTTTGCTGTCCGGGTTGTCCGCCCATGGAATTCACTGTCGGAGGAAGCAGTTCTGGCACCCACTGTGGCACGTTTTTCCAGTTTGCTGGAGAGACTTCCTCTAAGGGGGTTCCTGAAGCAACCTGAATTTGTCCTCGATTCACCTGAATGATACTTCTTTCTCGGTTCTCTACACGTTTTTAATGTGTAGGACTTGTGTAAGCGGTTGCGCCATTCAAACCATTTTATTATTATTATTATTATTATTATTATTATTATTATTATTATTATTATTATTATATACTTTTAACCCTTTAAGGACTGCGTGCGCGCTAAGACCTTATAACTGACTTGTAGAAATAAAGTCGTAGCTTCTCACCTGGTTGAGGTAAGGGAATGAAACCTGTGTCATTTTTATCCTTAATGATCTGGCTTTCATATCCCAGTTAGAACTTTACTGTAAATGGCTGGAAGTTTTTGATATGACTTGTAGCAGAGCTGTAAACAATGATTACATAGCGGGCGCATTCGTCCTTAAAGGGTTAAGTACAATTTTGAGGTTCAAGGGTTGCTTTTAAGCAAAAGATGTATATCTCATTTCCTGTTCAGAATTGTGTGCTGAACGTTTTTGGTTTACATTATATGCTTTTGATTTGTTGACGGTTAAGCAGTTACAGCCCCAAAACCGTTTTTTTAAACGGTGTTTGAACTTGCTATTATAGATTTTTCCCCCAGTTTACCTTTATATGGATTCACATTAATCTATTAATTGTTTCACTTATTTCTTTGATTTTCTACGTTAGCTTGACATATTAAAATTGTCAGATTTGTACGAAAGAAAACATACGAATTTGTAATAAACATTTTATAAAGGCCTGTTGGTATATTATTATACGTCAAAAGTACGGCTTCCTATGTATGAGAGAGGTAAGTACAACAAGGGGCTACAGCGACTATCTAGTGGCATTGGTCTTCTGTACAGTTCGTCCACTTCCAATGTTGAGGCGCACACCTCTATGCACTACAACAGCTACCTCTATTATATAATCTAAAAACAATAACCATCAGAATTGCCCGTTACAAATGTGTTAGCTTTTAAGCTTATTTTACGTTTTAGGCATAATTGTCAGCGTTTAAGCCTAATTTACAACTTTAATTTCGTAAGTAGCAACTAACGGAGATTTGGACTGTATATAGTAAACCTATTCATTTTTACAACACGGTATGCCCCCGCGCACACAGTTACAGTGTTACAACGTAATGCGCAACGTAGCCTAATATAGATCAGTGGTAGTAGGGAAGGGACAGGAGAAACGCTGCAGCAGCGACTCGTAGCAACTATTGACGTTGCCATGGTAACGTGATCTAATTTTCATTTTTTAGGCTTAATTTTTTTAACGGCAGTTTTGGTTTCGTAAGTAGCAGATAGGCCTAATGGAGAATTTGGTTCGATCGTAAGCCTATTCATTCATACAACAATGCGACAAGACTCTTTTAAACGAACTAAAATGTTTTTGTTTTTACGGCTGCGTTAACTCTAATCTTTAGGATTTCAATTCGACGATGAAATGTTATTATTTAATTTAGTTACGTCGAAGAAGTCTATTAGCTATAAGGAGGCAACGATGTTTTAATTTGCCATGTTATTTAACTAACTTTTGTCACTGAATCGAACGTTGTAAACAGTGGTCGTCAATTTCTGGTACCGTTGCGAAGTTGAAAAAAGCGACGGACGGACGGACAAAGTCGTTGCAATAGTCTTCTCAGCCGGTACGGCTGTACAGAAGACCAAAAAAAACACCAGAAACTGCCAAAATAAAATCATCAGACCCATGAAAACAGATTTGCGCAACCATACACTGTCACTTACGCCCTTTTTCCATTGTACAATTGTCTTAGTTCAGGGGACGTTTAGTATGTTTCATACACCATTGGTAGCTACTTAAATGCCAACTTTTAGCTTTCTTTGAATTAATTCCAGGTTTTATCTAAATCTAACCTAAAGTTACTGGGCTAGTGAGCAACCCATTAGAGCGTTCCAAAAGTATTTGTAGAGTGAAACTGACGTCACTTTTCGACGCGACTGATAGCTCCAGCCAAAGTCAGTCGGTAATCCAGAATCCGTCTATAAATCGAACCTCGCCCAAGCTTAAAAATCCACAGATACCAGGGCGCATTTAAGCAACGAGTCGACTTTGCATTCTCGCAGCTAGAACTCAATCGCGATGGCAAAGGTGACATTGCCATGGTAACAACGCTAAATGGATTAGCTAAATCCTACATCGTTTGAGTAAATACTTGCAGTCTTATAATCCGTGCCAATAATATAAAGAATTCCTCATGACGAAACAATTTTCCCAAACGCTTCTGAACTCACGTTATTTGCTGTTTTCGTTGCGAGGCGGCAGACATAAAACCGCCGCCATGTTAGGATTTGAGGTGATTTCTAGCTTCTAGCTGCGAGAATGCAAAAGCGAGTGGTTGCTTAAACGAGGCCTCAACGTTCGTTGCAGGCTCCGCCTTTGGTTCGCTCCCACAATCCCTCAGTGGTGTTCAGTGACATTACTTCCGTTGATAGACATGTTTTGAACGACGAATGAAAAAGTAATTTTACGAATGGGAACATCTGCTACGTAGTAAAATTCGTTGGACTCGAGTAACTTTCGTTTTGACATTCTGAATACTCAGTTACAGCACTGTCGAGTGTCATGTGTTTTTACAGTACCAGACTTTTGGACGGTTTGTTTGGAAATGTTTTGTGGTTTTATGAGTACCCGTCAGTCGAGGCGGACGTCACTTTCTACTTTCAGTTTGTTTCCGCAAGATTCCATTTGTAAAAAAAAAAAAAGAACACTTCTCTTTAATAATTAATCTTTACGTTGTCATTTTCCATTACGATCGATTTTTGTTAAGCCTGCTACCCTTTAAGTAAAGCGCCGCAAGAGCGTGCCGATATAAATAAAATAATTTTAATGCAGAAAGAGTTGTGTCACATCGTACATAAAATTGACACAGATTTGTTAAAGGTGAAAAACCGACAAGACATGCAGTAGACACGTGCAGTGAAACAGAATAGACTAAAATAGAAATTTATTTTCATGTAAACGCAGGAGGGAAAACAGGGCCGTAGTGAAGGGTTGGTTGGGGGGGGGGGGGGGACCCAATTTGCCAACTCATCTTCTGATTTTAACAACTGGTTAAAAAATGACAGTAGTGTCTCCAGTAAAGTATTTTTTAGGGGCTCCGGCAAAATTCAGCTAGAGGGTCTGGGGGAGCACTGTAAGCTCTCCCAGCGGGGTCAGCAGTCAAAATTGCTGAAGTTGAAGCATTTTACGCTATTTTAGTGCTTGCTTCTGGCCTCCAGTGAACACAGAAGCAACAAATTGTCAAGTAAATTTTGGTGATATTTTTAATTCATTCTTTTAGGATGGCAGGTTTCGTAAAAATTTTATTGAGACCTATCACGTTTTTTTAGATATGTTTTTTTTCCCAAATAAAATTAAACCGACTTCAATTTAAAATTATATAAACAGGCCAGCTGGCCATTGACGATTAGGGGTTGGCTTAATTGTAAGTTTGACTAAAATGAATGACGATGACTCTTGTGTGCAAGCATGGGCAGCAGGGGAAGGGCCAGTGATGCAGAAAATTTTTTTAAATATGTCCTATCAAAAGGTGAAAGATAATAAAATCTTTTTCTCAGTTTTATCGCAAACAACAAGGCCTAGTGACGTATTAGCCTATTGTAAAATAAACTTTCACGTTTTAAAACAAAAACATGCTCCAGTTTTAAAATAATAGAGCGTCGAAAGACGAAAGAAATGGCGAAACCTTTTACCTCAGTTTTGTACAAAGCAACTTGAAGTATTATTAGAGAAAATTTCACATTTGATGATATACTGAATAAAACCTATACTTGCAGTAATGGTACTAATAGCTTCAAAACCTTGTAAACACTCATTGCATGAGGTTGGAAATTTTGACTGCTGAAAGTGCCATTTTTGAGGTCCAAAAATGACTTTTTCTTCCAGTTGGTCAGTGTGTTTTTGACCACCCCCCTTTTGACGGGATCTGAACAATTTATGACCCCCCCTTGAGAGAGTCCAAAAACTTCATGACTCCCCCTTTTCTCCGGTCTCCTCCGGCGATAAATAATTACTGGTCTCTTAGGGTAATTTTTGCCCTCATTTCGTGGCCTTCGGGTCACTTTTGTCCTTTAATATCTTATGAACTCTTATCGTGAAATTTTGGACTTTCGCAGTTCGAAATTGTTTTAAATTTTTAACAAGTTTAATTTGGAAAATGTAGTTTTTTTCTGCATTTATACAAATTCTAATTTAGTGGCGAAAGGTTAACAGAAAAAGGACAACAGAAAATCAAACAGCTGATTCAATTTTTCCAACTCGGTTTTTGATTTTGCCAACTGTCCCACCAATTTTCATGAAGTACGGCTTAGTTCACTTTGTGTTTTAACTAAAACCAAGGCACTGATGGGCTGGCAGTAGAACTAGTAAATCAAATAGGCAACTCTGCATTAATTTTTGAGATTTTATTCGACATCACAACTTCAGACGGCGATAACTTGGCAGAAGTCCTTACTAAGTTTTGTTTATGCTGTGTTTGTTGATGTTTCTGCTTCACCTAAGAAACGTTTTAAATCCTGGCAGTGATGTTGTGTTTTGGTATATTAATCTATCAGTAATTTTCTACCCTCCTAAAGTCCCGGTTAAGAGTTCCTCCACGCTGAAACCCCTTCTGAGCTGAGAGCCACTGTCTAACAGAAGAAGAACTATATAAGACCGCCCGCGCACTGAGCGACTTGGCCGCGCGGCCAGGTCGCTGCAGCCAATGATAATGCTTACCGTTTATGTAAAACCACGCACTAATCATTTTCATTGGCTGCCGCAACCTGGCCGCGCGGCCAAGTCGCTCAGTGCGCGGGCGGTCTAAGAAGTAAAATAGTCAACTCAATTTTTAGTTTTGCCAACTGTGTGCTATTTTCGCGATGTTAATTGTGAACGACTTCAAACTCGGTGGGGATACAGTTTTGTGCTTTTTTTGTTTTTATTTTCTACATTATCTATGATACTTTTTAGTCGTGGTGGTGACATAGCAAACAAAACGGCCAAATCAATTTTTAATTTAGCCAACTACGTAAACTTTCGCGAAACTTCCTTTTCCCCACGAGGATAGGAGGAGAGCTGCAGGGAAGCAACCAGAAATGATCAGGGGCAGCGTTTCAGTTACTTCCACGCTACATAGAAGTGTTGTGAAAACCGATGAAAAAAAATATATATTTTAAACTGTACTTGCCCTAATGGTGATAATAATTAACCAGTACTCGTGAAAACGGGAATTTGCAGTGAAAATTTATCCGAGTTTGCCAACTCGACAACTCGAATTTGCCAACTGTATGTGTTTCTTGGATGGTGGGGGGGGAGCTCCCCCCCCCACCCCCCTCAGTCGCTTCGGCCCTGAGGGAAAACTTCCCGAGGGTGTATTACTAACCTGTTTTATAGCGAAGAAACCCTACATGCAGTAGGGCTATTAAAAAATGCAAACGTAGAAAATATATCGAAATCGGGAAACATCTATGCTATAACAAAGATCATAGTTTTTGTTTGTTTGCTTGTTTGTGGTTTGCCCACAGTGGGAGTCTCGATAAACCTTATTATCTTTAACTCCGCAGTGGAAATCTCGATAATCTTTATTCTATTGAAATCCGTAGTGGGAATCTCGATGATATTATTGTGTGCGCAGCGTATCTTGAGTCCTGCAGGTATTTTATGAGCGACTACGTATTCCTGGAGGAAGCGAAGCGGCTTTAATCGACGGTCGCCATTGTTTTTATAACCATCTAGGATATCAACAAGGCACTCTGCTGCCGAAAATATACAATCGATTATCTGTGTTCGTTTTGGGGCGAACTCAAGATAGGCTGCGGACACTATAATTCTTTTGATAGTTTGTGGTCTTTTAAACTAATTGGTCTGTATATAAGTAAATGATTCGAACTCCGTCTTTTCAACAAAGATGCACAGTACTGTATGATGTCATGTTTTTTCCCAGTCACAATAAAATTTCATCCAAACGGAATCCAGGCATCTACGTCTCTTAACCCTGGATTCTAACAGTATTTTTGTGCAAACGGAAAATCACAACATAACACTATAAAACCAACCATATTTAACGTACCCACTTAAATAAATAAAAATAATAATACATTGTTGCCCTTGCCTTTCGCTATATTGGCCGTTGTTAAACGTTGTTTTACATCTGATAATATTACTCCAATTTGCAAAACGTAAACCCACAAAGACACACAAAATAGACGCCATAAACAGCAAAACGCTACAAAATTGAAAGATAAAAATGCATACACAAAATGAACACACGTAATTACTCAAACGAACTAGAAATACCACTTCAAACGACCTTCAAACACAAACACAGGCAAAAAAATGCCTTAACTAGGAGGCTGCTTGTTTCACAAATTATAAATGCACTTAAAATACACATATACCCACTCACACGAAACAGATTTAATCTGAAACAACAAACACAGAAAAATATAAAAAAAAAAAGGTCTGTATAATACACAAATTATGCTTGCACGCCCAAACACCAAAACATTAAACTTTTCAAACATAAACTGGGTCTTCTTTCTGACATAACCATTGATCAAAAACAGTCCTTGTTCCCTGGTATAGGAGTTCAAAATATAGTTCGTTGCGTTCGAGTGAACTCTAATCCGTTTTTATTCGTGCACCTTCACGGCTGTGAGTATGGGGATACGAGCTCTAATGTTTTTTTTTTCTAAACGGCGAAGCCGTTTTTTGCACAGTTATTAAAATAAAAGCCCTGTATTGCGAGTATGCAAGCCCAGTATGGTCCGCCTTATCCTCTGGAGATATCGACAAGATGGAGTCTGTCTACCTTAAGGTCATAAAAAAATCAAGTGTCATAGGAATACTTCTGTACGATAAGAGGTTATCAAAAGGCGGTCTGGATCCCCATGGAATTACCGATCTGTTTCCGGTTTTTAAGCTGGGATTTTTACCAGTGGAATTACCTTGTTATGATCCTTGCCTTTGTAAATCCACCTGAGGGCATTCACTGAAATTGTCTGGTCCAAATGCAATGTTGGAATGCCGGAGGAGTTCTGTTGCAGTGAGAGTCGGTGATTCCACTTCTCACTTACAGAATTTCCCCGAGTAAAGACAACATTTCCCTTTTTTTTTCTGTGTAAAAATGATTTCCCTTTTTTACTTCCCTTTTTTTAATTTCCTTTTTTTTTACACCACTAATTTTTAACGCTTCCTAATTTAAAAAAAAGATTGTTGGCCCATTTTGATGGTATACAGGAACTCCACCTATTGACGCAAATTAAAAATAAAATTCAAACGACTCATTACAACTTGTCCTCCTGCCGTTCCTGATAAAGAATAGGACATGGATGGACTTGTACTGCCACAAGTTTCGTGATTTTAGCCTTACTTACTAATTTTAAAAAAGACTGATAATCGCATCGGCGAAGCGTCGGAGCTAGATCATAACTGCCCAAATCTGCTCCTTGGCACGTTGAAAGCGCACACTACGGTCTACACTCATAGCGTTTGTACGTCTGGTGCGGCACTCTACGCTGTCAGGAGTGTGAGAGCACCACGGGTACCCACAAGGTCCCCAGTCTCTCCCCAAACAAAAGGACACGAGTGAACAGGTAGTAGAGTGAGTGGTATCGATCATAACGGACCTTTCTATGTGTAGATGATAGAAGACGTTATTGTCCAGTGGAGGGTGGATCGGTACCTTGAGGATCTCACCAGATGTTCGTTCTGGGTGTGGGATTTAGTGAGGAGTAAAGCCGTTGTAAGGTCCGAGCACTTGAGGTTTATTGGGCAACTTCACAAGTGGTAAAAGGAAGAAGGTCGTTAACGTATTCTCGTTATTACGTAGTGCAGAGATCTCTCAGTTCTGTAAGTTCAGATGCCTTGGCGCCTAAAGGTGTATCTACACGGGGCGTTTTTGCGGCGTGTCGCCGTAATTTTCTGTCCGCACGCGCTGTGACGCCTCGTGTATTTGCACCGGCGACACGCGTTTTCAGACGCGGCGTCTTTGCTGCTCCGTGCTGCTCGAAATAGAAGTTTTACTGCTAGCCTAAAATACTTACCTGTATTTTTATTATGCTTTCCCGTTTTGGAAATGCTACCCGTCCCAAACATGAAATCTAACGCTCTCCCAGTCTCTGCAATGGCGCTCCCCAGGGCCCATGACCACCGCTAGGTGGCGCCCCTTTACCCGCTCTGCTTCACAGTTTGTTTTGGGACGCGACTGGATAGTCGCGATCGTTACGTTTTCATACATGGAAAAATGCCCTGGAAAGGCCGGCCGGAAGTGTGGGAAAAGGCTAAATAAGTCGGATCCCCACGAATTTTGCCGGAGATGTAGGGTATGTGATTTTACGTCGTATAAATGTGCTGAACATTGTGTAAACATGGATCCGGACGTGATTGCGTCGATCGCGTCAACACGTGCCGAATCGCACAAAAGAGCGGATAGGAGGAGACGAGCCCGGGAACTAGCCTTACTAGAAAACAATTCCATGTCGGCGCACGACGATTATGTGGATTCGGGCGAAGATTCTTTGACGTCGGCAAGCGAAAATCAATTTCAGTTGGGTGCGGTCGCTCCCTTTGTGCTACAGCAGTCCGGGTCTCTGTCAAACCCGCCATCGGCGGCGGACATCGCCAAAATGGTGGCCGCGTGTGTGGACAAAGCGCTATCCGAGAATGAGGAACAAAGGAAGGCGGACCAGCTAGCGGCCGAGAAGAAACTGGCGCTAGCGACCCAAAAAGGCATTCTGGACACGTTCGAAAAATATTTTGGACTTCCGAAATCGGGAAAAACGCCGTCCGTGCTGCCGATCGTGACTTCGACGCCGGTTCTTGATGATGGACAAGGCGATCGTCGGGACAACTTCACGCCCCCGGGTTCGCCTAATAGACAGTGCAGTGCGGGTAAGCGAGTTTATGATGTGGACGATACGTCACCAAAACGTAGGCGGGTTGGTGACTCGCACGATCCTAACTGGCTGGTTTTAGGGTCGTCCCTACAAACCTCCGACCAGCGATCGATGGGGACCGCCCGGACTAGGTCTGGGGTGCAACCCTTAGCGAACCCGCCCGGACACGCAACCGGACATGCGGACACCTTGACCCCCCGGTCCGGGTTGTTGGCTGGGAACCCGGGATTGCAGCAGACGGACTACTCGCAGTCCGGGTCTCTTGCTAGTGCGGACAAGGCTACCCAACCCGTGCAACCGCCGTGGGGACTGCCGGGTTCCTGGGAGAGTCAGTGGGCGACTTATGGCGGCCATTGGTCGTGGCCAAACGTTGGTGGGTGGCAAAACCAAAATGCTCAGTCGTGCCCGGGTGACCCACCAAACTATAATTGGCCGGCCGCACCTCCCCCCCCTCCCCCCCCCAAGCGGGAGTGGTCAGTTAGTACCAAATTCGCAAAGTCAAGGGGATGGAAGTACTTCGTTAAGTGTCAGTGCCAGTGCCAGTATCAGTGTTAGTGCGCAACACGGTAATGTCATGCCCTCTGCCGTATTGCCACAGTGTGCGACGGGTGGTGCGGACGCCGGTATCAACCCGTCGACAGACCCTCCTACAGACCCTGGTTTGGGGGGTTACGGGGCAACGCAGGGTCCGATCGACCCGGACCCCTCAACCGGTAACCCGGACATCTCAACTGGTAACCCGGACATGGGGTACACGACTCAAGAGGCGATTGAGTGGACGTGGGTGGTGGATGAGGTGTATCGGTCGCTACCCAGTGTGTTCTGCCCTAAAGTTATAATTCCGGAAACGCCGGAAGGGGAGCCACCTGCTACCTCCTATGCAAACCAGGACCGGGTGGCGAAAGAGGTGCACCACCTTCCCCAATCGCAAGTGTTATTCCGCCAGCTCCTAGTCAACGGTGGCGTACTACGCGACAAGGGAAAAGTGTTGTCAGCGGTGACGCCCATTCCCCAACCAGACTTGACGAAGGGTAGTTTTTTCTTCACGGTGGGAAACGCGGGGGCACCGCGTGCGGGCAGATACAAGACTTACGACGAAACTGAGTATGTGTCCAGCGAATGTAAAATGGACATGGAATCTGCGTTGCCCAGACCCCCATTCGTGAAAGTGCCTTCCAATCAGTTCGAGGAGGACGAAAAAGTGCTTCGGGCCAGCCTACGTGCTACGTCGACAGCCGACATGGCATACGCAGCGGCCACGGCGAGGTTGAAGGATTTTCTTGCGGCCGAACCCGACGACAGGGACATTGCTGACATTGACACTGCAATCAAGTTGATGAGGAAAGCGTCCGAGTTCCACACCGACGCCATTAATTGGGGTACTCGGTCGCTATTCAATTCAGTGCTACATCGCCGAGACTCCTACTTGGACGGCTCGCAAGAGGGCCTGTGTAAGGACACTCTCAAAAACTTACGGCTTCTGCCAGTGCATCGCTCTTCCTGGCTCTTCAACGGGCAGCTACTATCTATCGCCCCAGAACTGCGAGACAAAGTTAAGCCGACCGCCCCAGTGCTGAAACCACGCGCCGGTGGGAACAACCGTGGTGGGAACAGGCAGCCATTTCGCGGACAGCCCCCCCGTGGGGGTGCCTTACATTCGAGTGCGCAGAAACCACATTCGCAAGGACAACAACCGCAGGGGAGAGGTCGAGGCGCTCAGGGGCGTGGGACATTCCCACGCAACAGAGGGGGTGGAGGAAGGCCCCCATCTACACGACATTGACCAATTACTGGCACTACCGTCTCGGCCGCTGCACCACCAAGTAGCCGGGAGAATAAGGTGCCACCTCGGACAATGGGAGTTGCTGACGGGCGATCGATTCGTAAGATCGGTGGTGGCAAGGGGTTATACCCCAAACTTTATTTCGGAACCCCCCCTAACCAAACAGCCCCCACACTGGCTTCTCACCAGAACCGAGTCGACAGAGTATGTGGAAGAGGTGTTGACGTTAGTGCGAAAAGGAGCCCTACAAGAATCGCCTTCAGGAACAATGGGATTTTACAGTCCTGCCAGAGTCATCCCGAAACGGAGCGGGGGCTCACGGCTCATATTCAACCTGCGCCACTTGAACCGTTATATCAGGTCCGATCATTTCAAAATGGAAACCCTGGGTTCCATCAGGGAGGCCATCCAGCCGGAGGAGTTCACTACGTCGATCGACCTAGAGGATGCATACCTCCATATACCCCTTCATCCAAGTGTATACCGTTATTTCCGACTGATTTGCCTAGGGAAGACGTACCATTTTGTAGTCCTTCCCTTCGGCTTGTGCACGGCTCCGCATGTATTCACCGTCATGATGAAGCCGGTGTTGGCGGCACTACACGTGATGCTCATCGACGTCCATGCGTTCCTGGACGACTGGCTGCTGCGCCAAGGGGATCGTTCCATTCTGGAGGGGAACACTACACAGTGCGTAACGCTCCTATCCAACTTAGGGCTGGGGGTCAATGCGACGAAATCAAGGCTGGAGCCGAGCCGGGAGTTCGATTTCTTGGGAGCTACCTTCAACACGGTGACCTTCTTAGTGAAACCATCGAAGGCGAGATGTGCTCAGGTGTCGGCGGCGGCGAGATCGCTACTCGAACATCGATCGACTCAGGCGAGGGAACTCGCGAAGATCATAGGCCAGATGGACTCGTGTGCGGCGCTTGTGCCCCTGGGGGCATGGCGTGTACGACCAATACACTGGTTGCGGAAACTGGAGTGGAACAGCTGGGGATCGTGGGAGGACCAGGTTCCACTGGACAGGGCACCCATCGAGGCGATCGAATGGTGGACGGCCCGCTCCAATCTGGAGGAAGGCGTGCCAATCCACATCCTGGCGTCGGACTGGCTTCTGATCACGGACGCGTCCTCCTCGGGGTGGGGCACGACCATGGGGGAAGAACAGTCGGCCGGGACGTGGACGTCGGTGGAAAAGGGGCTCCACATCAACATACTGGAGCTTCGTGCAGTTTTCCTAGCGCTCGCGTGCTGGAAACACAAGGTGAAAGCGTCAGTGGTAACGGTGTTATCCGACAATACTTCGGCAGTGTCTTACCTGAGGAGAGGGGGGGGCATGCACTCTTGCTCCTTATATCAGGAAGTGAATCGGATCTTTCAACTGTGCGTGGACTTTGCAATTACTCTGGTCCCGAGGCACATTGCCGGAAGTCTCAATGTGCTAGCGGACGAACTCTCGAGGGGAGGGAAGATCCCAACGACGGAGTGGCGTCTGCACCAGGAAGTGTGCGAGAAATTGTTCAATCGGTGGGGCACCCCGACGCTGGACCTGTTCGCGACGCGGGCGAACGCCCAACTTCCCCTGTTTGTGTCCCCGTATCCGGACCCGTTGGCCGTAGCGACGGACAGCCTAAGCCTGAGCTGGGACAATCTGTTCGGGTATGCTTTCCCACCGTTCAAGATACTTCAGTTAGTTCTCAACAAAATCAAACAGTCAACGGGGACGTTCATTTTGGTGGCCCCCTGGTGGGAAACGGCACCGTGGTTTGTAGATCTTTGGACAAACAAGACAGAAGCCCCAGTCAGACTTCCGGCGAGAACAGATATCCTCACGCAACACCAAGGCAGGACCCTCCACCCCAACCCGGAGATCCTGCGCCTTCACGCATGGAGGTTATGAAGGACACGTTAGTGAAAGGCGGCTATTCACGGGGTGTTTCGGAGGTGGTAGTGGAGAGTATACGGGACTCGTCAAAGCAAATTTACGAGGGGAAGTGGAAGGGATGGACGGAGTGGTGCACCAAGAAAGGAGTAGACCCACTCCACCCATCTCCTCAACAATTGTGCGAGTTTTTAAATTCCTTGTTCGACAGCGGCCTCGCACCTAGTACTATTAAGGGCTACAGAGCGGCCATAAACTCCGTGTTGACGGTATCTGGGAGTAGGGAGGTGGCCAACAGCCCTGAGGTGTCACGTATTGTCCAGTCCTTTAGTGTTTTGAAGCCCAGAGTGAGGAAGTTGTGCCAACAATGGGACCTGCCCGGTGTGCTACAATACTTGGCGGGCCCACCGTTCGAACCGCTGGGGAGAGCGTCCTTCGAACACCTGTCAATGAAAGCTGTGTTTCTGCTTGCCGTCGCAACGGCTGCGCGGCAAGGCGAGTTGGCGGCCCTGGCGAGGGGGACTGATTTCTTAAGAGCTAATAGTGACTGGTCCAGAATGTCGTTTTTGCCTCATTTGAAGTTCCGTGCGAAAACTCTTGGGGCTGACGAGGCGCCAACGCCAATAGTGGTAACGGCGCTGGGACCAACGTTGGAACCTGGCTGTCCGGACAGGCTACACTGCCCCGTGAGGGCGATGCGGTTCTACCTGGCCCGTACGAAGGAAGTAGTCGAAAACAAGCCGGTGCTCCACGAGCGTCGCGACGACAACCCGTGGACCCCTCTATTCGTCAAACTCTCGGCGAGTGGAGAGGAGCTGACACGGGAACCAGTGACTCCAGGAATGATAGGCAGATGGATCTGCCGTGTTATCGAAGGGGCCCACCAGCAGGGGCTGGGTGGCCCCAGTGGCACCATCAACGCCCATGAGGTGAGAGCGATGGCATCGTCCTGGGCATTAGCGGCAGGGCATACCATATCGGAGGTCCTAGAAGCTGGCAGATGGAAGACCCGGAACACGTTTATCGCCCATTATCTCAGAGGGGTGAAAACATCGACGACGACCGGAAACAAGAGGGTACAGTTCTTGGCGGCGGGTAAAGTGGTTCGAAAGTGATGTTAGAGGGTAAGTCTCCCATACCTGGGAAAAAGGGTAAGAGCCTATCGATGCTTGTATTTTGGAGATTATCGGTGGGTTGGTCTTGCAATGGCGAGGGTTCGACGCCTCCTACTTAATAGGACAAAGTCAGCATAATAAAAATACAGGTAAGTATTTTAGGCTAGCAGTAAAAACGGGGTTTTACCCCTAAAAATAGTTTTTACTTAGCCTAAAATACTTACCTGTGGGAACCCACCCTCCTCCCGCGTCGAACCGTTTAGACGGGGAGACAAACTGTGAAGCAGAGCGGGTAAAGGGGCGCCACCTAGCGGTGGTCATGGGCCCCGGGGAGCGCCATTGCAGAGACTGGGAGAGCGTTAGATTTCATGTTTGGGACGGGTAGCATTTCCAAAACGGGAAAGCATAATAAAAATACAGGTAAGTATTTTAGGCTAAGTAAAAACTATTTTTAGGGGTAAAACCCCGTTTTTGGGGTCACGTGACCCATACGTAGTTGCTACGTCATCATCTGACGCCACTTGGCTGCCGGCGCTAACAGCGCGTGACGCTTTGTCGATTAGGAATCGGCGTCACGACTAAAATGAGAACAGAAAACTAATTGCAGACGGCACTATCTACTTGGAAATTCAAAATTCTTGTGAACAAGAATTGTTGTAATTACAAATGTATTG
Organism: Lithobius niger; assembly: GCA_023313725.1. Classification (NCBI taxonomy): domain Eukaryota; kingdom Metazoa; phylum Arthropoda; class Chilopoda; order Lithobiomorpha; family Lithobiidae; genus Lithobius; species Lithobius niger. The sequence continues at coordinate 15,184 of JAHWFP010201297.1, read as the reverse complement.
TACATGAGCGACAAAAAAATCTAATAATCTAAAATTAAATCTAAATCTAACTTAAAATCTAGAATCTAAAAAAAATCTAAAAATAAAAAATAAACTATGTAAAAAGAGATAAAGGTAAAACATTCTATTACACTATTATGATAATGTTTAATGTGATAAAAACTGTACGACTTTTGAAATTGTCAAAAGTAGTCCCGGGGATATATCACCAAATTGGACGAAATTGTGCATTTTATCATAAAAAGCATGAAACTTGGCAGGATTGTTGTTAACATCAAATTAAGACTTTTAAGCGTTGTAGGCAATCCCCTGAATTGCTACGAGCCGCCATATTGGAAAATGGTGGCCGAATAATGGTGCATTTTCATCGTAAGAGCATGAAACTTGACAGGAATGTTGTTTACATAAAATTAAGAATTTTAAGCGTTGAAGGCATTCTCCTGAATTACTATTAGCCTTCATATTGGAAATGGGCAGCCAAAATGGCAGTCAAATTAAGTTTTTTCTCATAACTCTTGAACGAATCAACGGATTTAACTTTCTTTTTTTCTTCCTGTTGTTCGTAATTCATTTTTATTTTTACCAAAAAACTGAAATAACCTTTCATACGACCAATCATTTTATCTGAAAATCTTGCTTGTAACTACAGTTACACGGAATTCAGTGAGTTATACGGTCTGAATATTTTTTTTATACGATTTGCTTACTTATGGCTTAATAGGCCCCTGAATTTGTGGTTTTACTTTGAAGTAATTAGTACAAAGATGAAACCAACGGCATTCGCCCTTGAAAGCAATTGTAAATAACATATCAAAATTATACTTAAATATGATTAATGGTTAAGAAATTGGACGAATGGGTGCAGTACAATACGAACTGCATACCTTTTATGGTTTGGAGCCTGGGGCGTAACAGAAAAACAGAAAATACGAAAATATTATTATAACCATCGTTAGTATTGTCGGCATCGTCTCTCATTGGCCGGCCAAAGCTCAGACAATGAGAACGTGAATACTGACGTACGTGCCAACACACACTAGTGCACCATGATAAATCTAAACAACGTTGCAAAGAAATTGTATTCACGTACAATTCACGAAAAGTAAACCAACTGTAAAAACAAAGCAAAATAAACAAAGCCAAGAACTGGTAAAGAGGCCACTAAGTTGAGAGTGGTTCGGCCCTTCAAAGGAGTGATATCAACACACCAAAACATTCGCCAACTTAATCGCACCGAATAATACTTCGAACGTTAAATGAAAACTTGAACATTGCTACCGAAAGTAGCAATGTTCTAGTTTTCATTTAACCTTCGAACTATTAAGAGGTGCAATTAACTTAACGAATGTTTTGGTGTGTTGATATCACTCCTTTGAAGGGCCGAACCATTCGGAATTTGGCGGCCCCTTTTACCAGTTTTGGTTTTTAATATGATAAGAGTTATACAGTAGTCTTGTTGGTGTCTTCTAGTGTGGTGTGCATAGCCTGGCGTTCCCACCGTTTCATTGTTGGACTTTTTACACATTGGAGACGGCCGTCGTCAGTGGGCTAGCGAGGTGTTGTTGTTACAAGGCTACATTATATGTTTATCAGGCTTGGCATTATAAACTCGACGCGTCGTCCAATTAGCCTCCGATTCTGCATCAGTTGCGCTGCGAACACCTAAAAACAGAAGTGTTCTAGTGTGAGGGGTACTCGTGACGCATGATATGCGGATTTTAAACTTAACACCAAATTATTAAAGTTTACCAACAATGGCTTCTTACTACCTATATGTTTGTCCATTCGACGTCGAGACAAAGCCTCCGAAGGTTTAATTTCACGAATTTCAACCAGAAGCAGAACCAAGGCACGTGTGTATTGTAGGCTACTGTATATTATGCTACGGCTTTTTCTATTCCCATAAATATTTATTTAGAAACCATTGGACGTAGCAATAAATCGTCCGAAGGCTTCAAGGATAGTCACCGTCACCTTAAAATAATGTTCTTTTGGTGCTGCAACACCGGGAAATCTAATAATGGAAAGACTATTAACATGCATCTCACTAACACTTACCAAGGCTATGAAACGGGTGCTTTCAGCACACCTCGCGACAATTTTTTACGGTCCGGGACGACGCGGCTTGCAAGCTACGTGAAACCGAGCTTTACACCTTATTACATATAAGGAAGCTGTGGTTCTTGGCGTGGAGTTGTTGCATCAGTGAAGACGATAAGTAGAGTGATGCTGTAGAATAGGGAAGCTGCACAGTAGGAGGCACGCCCTATTTGCTGTTTTCTTGAACAGGCTTCGTCCACCCTTGTGCACAGTGGTCTGTGGTCATCCTCTAGGGTGGAGCGATGTGGTGTGAAGTGGTGTGATGTGTGATGTCCATGTTTACGTTTCTTTTACGCTTAGATTTCAAAGTAAAGGATATTTACCGTTCCAATATCCTTGGACATTTTCGACAGCCAGGTTTTCTGGAGTTGGAGGGGTTCAGAACGACTGAGAGCCCCTCCAACGATTCTGAGCCCCTCCAACTCCAGAAAAACCTGACTGTCGAAAATCTGCAAGGATATTGGAACGGTAAATATATCCTTTACTTTGAAATCTAAGCGTAAAAAAACGTAAACAAGGACTCGAATTTTCAAAGTAAGCGATGTGACATTTAAAAAAGATGTGTGATGTGGTTCAGTACGTCTGCTTTGCAGGTTCAACCTTGAATACTGTACACAGTGGAGGCTGTAAGTGGCGATGGGGGTTTCTGAACTGTTGGACTGCGTGAGTGGATGAGGCATAAACAATATAATTACCCCCTGACTGGACAAAAGCTCTCGAGAACACAGAAACAGTGCAAGAATTTTAATTTTCAGCACATTGTTGGTGTCTTGTTCACAATTGGATTATAACTGTTAAAAACAGGGAGGGACCAGCACTCATTACACATTATCTGGTAAGGCCGCCACCAGATAATGTATAAGGGCTGGTCCGTTCCTGTTTTTACTGTTGTTGCGAGTTGAATTCCGGATTTCAACGTTGGAATTGTACCACCCCAGCAAGGTTACGCTGATGACGTCATTTGTGAAATCTACGAAGCCCGAAGTCCACATGACGTCAGATTGTGATGTGCCATTGTCACTCCAAAATTAATACTCATTGTTAGTCGAAATAATCCTGTTTGGGTGGTGTGGATCGTCACGGCGTGCCTGTGGTACCGGTGAGGAAACAGTTAAACACTTTTTCTTTTCTTGCCCCCTCTGGGTGGCTCTGCGTCGGCTGCCTGTGAATAACAGGGATGAACCCTTGAGTATGACCCTGAGTGTACCACCACACTCGAAGGGTCGTGGGGATTTTCTAAGGACGGTGCTCGGGTTTTGTCGGGCAACGGGTCGTGTCTCTTAGGATTGGTTTTTCTTCCCTCTCTCTTTCTCGCCCCCTGCCATCCGGTTGGGCTCTTGGCACTTGTATATTGGGCACTTAGTACAGTATTGTGTATGTGGTAGGTGTACGGTGTGCTACCCCGGGTTATTTGTGATTAGGATTTAAGTAGTTCGTAGAGTAGGTTAGATTGAGCAGATGATGTATTAGGTCGTAGTGCTCTTATTAAACAATCAATCAATCAATCCTGTTTGATCAATTGTTGTAACTATACATAGCTATGATTTGTCTGTACATAATGCTTGACATCAATTGTAACGGCTCGAGTTCGCTTGGTCTTCCGCCGGGTGCTCCCAACAATAAGGTATTAACCTAAAATTCCATTCCGCTACCAGCTCTCCAACTCCCCGCATCCAAAGGTAATTTCGGCTCTATAATTAGAATTTTTCCCAATTTCCCCAATACCCGAACTTAAAATCAAACCAGACCTACCCTGTTGCTAGTTCAGCACTGCAACCCCGTAGCCACTTAGTTTAGCAGTCAACGTATGAAATAGCCTGAAACTAACTATCCAAATTTTCCCAAGTAAGCCTAATGCCGTTGACATTCCATTTAAGGCCCTAAAGCCTAGGTTGGTGTCGTCCTTGAACTTCAGGCGAGCCTGAGCACACGATCGCTCATATTTGACATTAAACAAACACCAAAACTGAACCACGACTACCAGCCTTGTTCCATGGCACATTTTCAAGCAAGTCCCTTAACTGTGGGGTTGGCATTGGGGCAACTCCCACACTTACTAAAAACCACTACACTGTTTTAATCCAATTTGTGAACAGGGCATCAACATGTGCTGAAAATTAAAATTATTTCAGTGTTTCTGCGTTCTCATGAGTTTTTGTCCAGTCAGGGGGCAACTATAGTTTATGGGGTTTTCTGGTGGAGGTCTGGACGACGCCTGTAGTGCACTCTTGCTGTCTGACATGTGGAGTGGTGGGTCAATGTAGTGCTTAGGTTAAGGTAGCATTAGAATAGGTGTGAGCGTATGGTTTCAAATGCCACTTAGCGCTGAAATAAAAAAATAAGCAGTAACCGGTAACAGGCATTGTTGGAAAAAAATTATTACATGGTTATTGTTAGAGACTGAAGAGTGGAAAGAACAATTATGCGGTGAGGTATCACCACTTTACAGATGGTTATAGAAAGCTAACGACATCCTTCACATCAAGGAAAACTGGCAACTAAAGGCGGACATACAAGGGGACCCTGGGGAACGTTTCCACAGCATTGATTTGTTTTAGCAGCACACACAAAAAAGTGGTATTCTTCTGACCGAGTTCCCTTATGGATGCAGTGTTTTGGCGTGGGAACGTTCATCATCAAGAACAATCTTTACGAATGTGAATTGTGTGGCGCTCGCCAATTGGCCAGTATACATTAAAATTCACACTCCATCGTCTATTACTTACTCGCCATGCAGAAATAGTTTTCGCAGGTGTATTGCTACTTAATACTTAAACAGTGTTTTCAATAACCTAACTCTCCATGCAGGTAAAGAGACTAGTAACAATGTTGCATGCCTTACTTGGATAGCCATTGTAATTCTGCACGCAACAACGCAAACCGTTTGTTTCTAGTTAATACGGTTACCGAGATGTGACAATTTCAGCATCAGGGTTTCTTTATCAGTCGCCGTTATGTCCAATAGGGCTAAAAATCAAGTCGCCTACTGCTGAATTTCCCTCGCCATTTGTCGAGTGGGGACCGACATTGGTGAAGGTTGATCAAGAAGGTGGGAGGGGGTTGTGACGATTGCTGACGTCCGGGCGCGGCCGGCGCGGGGGTTGCAGGGAAGGTGGCCACTTGCTGACATAAGCACCGCTATTCCCAGTGTAAAACAAAAATTTAAAGGATGGAAATACGCAAAAAAAATCGTCAGGCACCCGCACACACACACAGCGACCAACGAGAATGCTTACGGTATATGTAGCAACGCGCACTTCGCCTCCGCGGCCAGCCAGTCGCGGCGGCCACTGCGATCCTGGGCGACGTGCAGGCGACCACTGGGCGACTGTACTTGCTAAGGGTTCATTTTTCACCACGTGATCGAGAATTATCAATGAAAAACGAACGTGGCCGCACGGAACGTTGCTGTGTTTTTTGGCCGCGACAACGACCACTGGCCGCACGATCTGGCTGCCGTGTGCGCGGGTGGCCTTGGAAAACTGTGGACATACAGGGAAAATAAAATTAACCTCTCTAGTTGGGGGGGGGGGGGGGG
>JAHWFP010201294.1:9218-28049 GCA_023313725.1 Lithobius niger | reverse complement strand
TTTGGAGAGAGCGGGTGAAGCCTTGGTTGCGAGTTCCCAAGGAGGGGTGAGTGTCATCGGAGGATTTGAGTTGAAGGACAGTTGAAAGCCATGGGATACGATTGATAAGATGACTGTCGGTTGTGATGTGATGCCATGCCGATGTGAAGTGACTGATTCGGCGGCCTACAGGGAGTGTGTGGGCATAGTCACTTGCGGTGAAAGGATTTCCGACTGGGAGCGGAGGAGTACTTGCTGCGGTTGTTGTTGCGTGAGTTGTTGTGGGTGTTCCCTCGAAAGGACTGATTCTGACGGGGAGAAGGTTTCCGCTTGTCATGAAACGATTGGTCATCGGACGGTGGAGGAGGCGGTGGTTTAGAATGAGAAGTGTGGCCTCGGAAGGATTTTCGAAAGGGCTGGTTGTTCGATGGTTTGAACAGTTTCATAGGTTTGCGGGCGATGTCCAAATGAGGGGCAAGAGTAGGGATGCGGCCTCTGAAAAGTGTGTCCGTCTCATGAAGAGGTTGGTTGCGGAGGATGTGTTTGGTGGATGCATTCAAGTTGGATGTAGTGCCTAAGGCGATGTCCCTGAGCAGAAGGGTCGAGTTAAACAGAGCTTTGGTGAACCAGTTGAAGGAGTGATATGAGGCGAAGGACATCTTCTTAATAAGTTCGGATATAAGGAAGTGGAGATATTTGACGTTCTTTTGGCTAGATTCACGGGGGAGCCTTTCGCAGAGGGCGTTGATAGCCGTGGCGAGGACGTCGGCTTGAGAGTTGATATTTTGTCATTCTCACGGAGCACGGCAGTAGGCACTTCGGTGCGACGGGGGATGTAGAGGGCAGTGCCAAAGTCCATTTTTGCTTCAGTTGACAGAAACTCAGATTGTTGGTAGGTTTCAAATAGGCGAGGGTTGGCCGGGCCGTCGCCAGTCGTTCTGAAGAACCAGGATTCACGGCCTAAGCTAGGGGACGGCGGATCCTGGTCGAGTTCAAGGGGTTGACCATTCCCGAGGAGGGACCCCCCAGTTCTGAGGAGTGTCGTGAGTAAGGCAGTGGATTGTCCGATCTTCGCTTTTTCACGATTATTTTTCTCCCGAAGGCCATAGCCGAAACCCGTTGAAAGGCCCCTGCTCTTGGGTTTAGGAGCGGAAGAGTCCGGTTTGTAGAGATAGTCATCAGGGATAATGGCTTCCACCGCTTTGAGAAGGTCAAACAAGGGGATGGCAGTTGGATCATCCTCCGTTTGAAGAGAATCTTCGTAAGAGTCGAGCGGGGGCTGAGCGAAGTTGACTCGATGCAGAGCTTGACGGTCTAAGGCAGAAGCCGAGTCGAGATCATCTTCCATGTTGAGGATACGGTAAAAGAGGTGCTGAAGGTCCGCTGCAGAAATGTTGGGGCGGTGTTTCTTTGAAGATGTATGGGCGCAGGGCTGCTTCCGTTTGCGAGCATCGGTGTCGGAGGATGCAATCCAGTCTTGGACGTATGAAGTGGCCTTTTAAGGGGGCTTCTCCGTCGAGGAGCGGTTCTTGTAAGAAAATTCCTTGATGGAGCGGTCCATGAGACGGTGAATTTCTTGCATGGACAAGTGTTCCGTCTCGGGTTCAGGATGTGAGGCCAATGATAAATCAAGGGGCGGGTCATCATGCTGCTGTAGAGCGAGAGATGCCGAGGTAGATGGTGGCTGCTGGGTGCAGGGCAATGGTGAAACCGAATGGTCTTGGGTTAAAGTGGCCGTGGGTCGGGTTGGAAACGGCAAAGGTACGATGCTGGGGTCAGGTGGTGGACTTGACGGTGAAGAATCCATGATGTGTCGGCGAAATATCACATAACGAACGGGAATGGCAGCGACGAATGAGCAATGAACGGGAACGGCGAGCGACGAACGGGCTGCGAATGATGAACGACGGATGGGCTGTTAATGACGAACGGGTTGTCAATGACGAATGGTGAACGATGAAGAGGCTGTGAATGATGAACGGCGAACCACGAATAGGCTGTGAATGACGAACAACGAACGGGCTGTGTAATGACGAACGACGAACGGGCTGTGTGAATGACGAACGAAGAACGACGAACGAGAATGAAACGTTGAAAGATGAGCGGCTGGAAAACGATGGGCGGCAGCAGGACGTTAATACTCAGGCCAAGACGTGAGAACGACGAATGGGCTGCGAACGACGAACGAAAAACGGGCAGTCGAAGGGCGAACAGGCAGCACACGACGAGCGGCAGCAGGCGGCATAGGATTCCGGCATAGGACATGCGAACGACGAACGGGTTGCGGGCGGCGAACGGGCTGCAGGCAGCGAACGGGCTGTGGAGACGAACGGCGAACGGGAGGAGAGCTTCTTTCCAGGCGACGTCTGCGACGAGAGCTTGAGGAAAAGAGATGGCCGCCATGGGCGAGCGATCTGCTTTTATAGGAGGCCTGCGCATGGTGACGCATGCGCAGTGGGGTTGCGCACTGGGCGGATCAGGAGAGCGAAAAACCTCAAGACATAAAGAGCACTCAGGAACTGAATGCAATTTAATTTACAGGTAGTAGAAATTTTCTCCCGACGATTAGAACCCTATTTATAAAGCCCACGATAGCCGCAACCTTGTAGGATGGAGTGATCAACGTTTACGTTGATAATTAACCACAGGTTTTATATCATGCGACTTCTTGCTCAGTCCGAGGGCAACTGGATCAAATTGGAGTATCTTGTATTCTTATTAGTAACTTTAACGTTGACTCTTTACTTATACGTTACCTTTTGTGATTTATAGTTTATGACCAGTTTTGTATTTTGTATGCTGTAATCGGCATATTGTACACTCATTTGGCAGTCATTTTTGCAATGCTCACCATTGTCAATTTCTGAAAACTTGAAACCCGCAAGTTATATTAAGAAATAATTTTGGAAGTAAAAACCATTATAGTTAAAAGTGAGCTTGCTTATCCTTAGGACAATAAATTACGGAGAAAATAGAAAATGTTTGTAACAGTTACCTTCAAAGGGTTTCGGATAAATTTTGTTCGGATATTTTTCCATGCCAGTACCAACATAAACCCGCGCACGTAATTCGGCACTTTGAATTATAGTGGAGAAGAAATGCTTCTAGGACCTACGAGTGTAATTTCATTGTGGCTGAATTCTTTAACTTGGCTTCTGTCAGGTTAACATCCGGGTCGTTGGACTTCGTTCATTATAAAATTCAGGCAAGTTGTGGTGATTTTAAGATTTATGTGCACAAACTATATTTTAGGATGAATGAAATATCGAGCTGAGATTTTAAATTTTAATCATTGTATTGTAGTAATGCGAGTAAGTTTTGATAAATGTAAATTACTATATTTTGGAGTTCCTTGATCGAATATTTTTAAGTTCTTCATTAGCGCAATATAGTTTGTCTATTTCAAACTTCCCCACCCTTGGATACCAGGCATCAATTCCATCCATTATCCATTGCTTCCCTTCAGTTTATAATTTCACACGTTAGTGGCTTTTCTTATGAAATTAAGCTAAGCCCTAACACACCAATTATACAGTCTGTACACAATTATGACAAAAATGTGAACTTAAATAAAAGCACTAAATTCGCTGCAGCATACATTGCTTATATTACTAAATACAGATGCAAACCTATTTACGTTGCCTTTTAGACGCATGTGTCAGACTGCCTGAGTGGGGAATCGAACCCAGGACCTTTGAACCAAGGCCGAGGTCCTACCGCTGATCCATACTGACACGGTCTGTGAAAGGCCGTGTCAGTATGGCTCAGTGGTAGGACCTCGGCCTTTGGTTTCAAAGGTCCTGGGTTTGATTCCCCGCTCAGGCAGTCTGACATACAAGTCCAAAAGGCAACGTAAATAGGTTTGCATCTCTGTGTTTAGTTATTTCTTGTAAGCCTTTGGCTTTCCCGTCTTTTGTTTATATTGTTTAAGTGCTGACACTAAATAAAACCAAAATAAGTGATTTTTTTTAATGGTTCATGGCATTTAGTAAGTTCAACATATAAATGAAATGTATTTAAAAAAAACTGTCAGCTGTTTCAAATTTTGGGAGATAAATAAAATGTCGCCTGCCCGCATCGACTTACGAGAACCAGATATTTATTTTTCATGGCTATAGTAGATGGAGCTCTCCTGAACCTAGATTTTTATAAAATGAAAAATAGCCGAAAAGAAAAATGATTTAGTGAGCACTGCCTTAACTAGCCAACGTACCTGCACCAATAAGAGAGAAACAAACAGCACTAGCAAAGGCAATCAGAAAACAATTTTTGTTACCCTCTTCGCAATGTGAGAGTGCTGAAACGGAAAATATATCAATATTGTTTATTAACTGTCACACTGAAGATGGCGACATCGCACATACCGAGCCAAATCTACTTTAATGTTTGATAAGGTCGATAAATGATCAGTACCAACATTTTCCTTTTTAGTGACCAAACCAGGTCTTCATGAATCGTCATGAGTATTGGTTGGACCAAACACACTCCTCTTCAGTATCTGCTGCTTAATACTTCCAGTGGAGCAGAGAGAAACCCTTGCTACACCGGTGCTCAGTGAGAAATGCTTTAATGAGCCATAAAGTACTTCCGAAGAACAGCCTACATCACTGAGGAAATGGACCAGGTTACGAATGTTAATGGGAAGACCTCTGGTGTTGGTACTGTTGGATGATATTACGAATGGCAAAGTTTTAGAATAGTTCCTAAAATAGTTTTTTTCCCCAGGATTTCGCAGGGAAGGCCAATTAATCACTTTGATTTAAGCCAAGCTAACTAGTGACTTTTGAACATGTAGGAAACTTTACTTTCTTATTTGCCAAACATATTAACCAGATAATTTTAGCATTACATTGTCCTCACTGAAATGATCTCTGGAGGTTTTTCGGTTGTGTGTATCCGCCTGCTTGCATGTTCTCACTGCACCTGTGCGACGCAGTCTTCCTGTATATAAAGCGGCATCATGGCCGAAGTCGGCATTCATTTTCCTCCACGAGGTTCTTCGCACCACGTCGATCTCTGGAATTTGGATTTCACTTTCGCGACTTAGATGGCAACTTCCGAAGATTCAGCTGCCCTCCCGACGACTGCTCTACCTCCGACCGCTGCACTCCAACCTGCACCTACGCCTTTCTTTAACGAACTGAGCGACCATGTCGCGAATGGAGAAGACGGCTCACCGCTCCAAGACGGACAACGCACCCCACCGCCGCCTGACGTCGCGGCTCTCTGTAATTATATTGCATTTGGCTTAATCCTTTAATTTATACCGATATATCGGTAACCGGTATCGGTATCTACCGATACTCTATCAATCACCGATCTTGCTTCCTTTAAATCGACTTGTATTATACAACGTTCATTTGGCTATTAAAATAAATAAAATAACTTAGATTCGCTAAGCATCCCTGCTTAGCTCAGTTCAGCGTCAGCCTTGCACATCAGGCCAGCTGCCAAGTATCAGCTATCCAGATACTTCTTATAGATCAGAGCATTACCTCATTGCTAATATTAGAACTAGTCCGGGTTCGAACTCTGTAGAACTCTGATTATTGTATTGAATTCATGCTGAACTTAGGAAAGTTAGCCTAGCTCATTTTGACGAAGATCCAGGCCTAACTTAAACAAGGACGCCCCCGTAACGACAATAGCTTCAGCTAAGACTGCTTTAACTTGGGAGGATAAGAGGGAACCAAACTAAACCCTAACCCTGCACTTTGACTTTGAATAAATCAAGTTTAATTAAACCAGAAACAACTTGTGTGGTCTCCCTTCTTTTGCTTGCCATTGTTGTGATATTGTGTGATATTTGTTGCTGTTAATAATGAATCGGCCGGTGTAAGCTGTTTAGCTTACACACTGGAAACCCGCCACTTTTCCGATAATTAGGGTAAAGTGTGAGGTTTACAATGATGTCAAAATTCGAATTTTAAAAGCTCACACGCAATTCATTTGTTAGCAGTAGATATCACGTCTTGAAAAAAAAAAGTGAAAAAAAAAGGGCAAGCGAAAGGGGACCAAATTGTTTGAAAAAAAAGTGTAAACTAAATAACAAGGTTGCATAGTGGCTACTGACGTACTAATTATAATAGGCTAACAATTTTTTTTTAATTGTTGTTTTTTTTTTTTTTGTTGGTTTCATTGTATAAGCCATGGTTAAGACTAGAAAATCTGCTTCTAGCGGTGGTTTAGTCAGAATTCCTGTGTCTAGGAATAAGCTACAACACTCGACTAGAGGAAGGCTTATTAAAGCAAACCCTCGTTTAATTGAATCTGAAAATTTAAATGTTGTCTCTCAGACTGAGTTACGGTCCTTATCTCGACAAGGACGAGTGCGGATACGCACGCCGTCTATTGCACGTAGAGCACCGGCACGCGAGCAAACCAGGTGCCGTAGTAAAACCAAGGTCACGAGCCAGCGCTCACGCAGCTCTTCTCACGAGCGAGCACAGGTGGATTCCGATAATGAATCAGCTGTTCACTCTGACAATAGAACAGCCAGTGTTTCGCCAGATAGGCGTAGTGATAATAGTTTTGTTTCCTCTCGTCATGATTCCCATCATAATTTTAATAATGAAAGGCCTGTTAATATTCCTTTTGTTTTGACTCATGACATGCCTCAACGCGACGAGCAGTCTGCTCACTCTCGTGACTTGCGCAATAATGCTGGTCGCAGTCGTCGCTCCTGCCGAGAAACGATGACATCATCACCCATTCATACGCCACCGGAAACCCCCTTGGTTGGCAGTGGGTCAACAGGTCCAGACTCGCTTCGTGCTGAGCGTGATCGTTTACAACACATAAACGATAGTCATGTTGAAGCTTTGCGTAATATAGTTGACAGTTTGCAAACTAGACAATTAAGTAATCATGGTAACAATGGTTATAACAGCAGCACTCGTCTTTGGGAAGACGTACGAAATGCTAAGAAAAATTTAACTTCTTTTTTTGGCGAAGATGGTACCGATGTTTTCACATTCTTGCTCCTGACAGATAATCTTAGGAAAATTGATAAGAATCTTCTTGACTGTAAATTGATAGCAGCCGCTACAAACAGGTGTAAGGGAAGAGCTGCCAGATTTTTAGCATCAAGTTCGATTGCTTCTAAGCAAACCAACTGGGCTTCTTTTAAGTCAATTTTAATGGAAAGATTTGGTGCTGGAGGTAAAGAGGTGACTAGAACTTATTTTCACAGGGCTAGAATGTTGCCTGGTGAAGACATTGAAAAATTTGCAGATAGGTTAGAAATAATGGCAGCCGAAATTTGGATTGTTCAGCCATCTGATGATGATTTTCAAAGAGCACTCAAGGAAAGATCACGTGACGAAGGGTTGTGTTGTACTTTTCGAGCAGCTATGCCCAACATTTTGGAAACCTATTTAGCAACAATTTGTCCTAAAACATGGGAGGACATGTTACATAAGACGTTGAAGCGCCAAACGGAGATTAATGAAAGGAATCATTACAGCCGAAATCAACAATCTGCTAAAGTTTCGTCTGATGCAATTTCGCCTCTCGACAAAACAGCGACAGTGGCGGCGGCAGACCTAGCCAAGGTTTTACAGGAACTCGAACGTAAAAATAAGAAAATTAAAAATATTAGGCTTCGTGATTCGTTAGGAGAAGCCAGGGTCTCTGCAGTACAGCAGGAGCACACGGAACAACGCAGTTGCTTCCGGTGTTTCGGCAGATTTCACGTCAGCAAAAACTGTAGAACTACAGACAATAAGTTAGAAGCAGTTAGGGCCGCAAACGCAAAACGTTTGGCTGCCGAAGGGAAACCAGTTCCACGCAGAAGTGCCTCTGCCACGAAATATATGGGAAATAATCGCCGAGGCAATAATAATATTGGTACTAGAGACAATTCACAACTGAATTTGGCCCAATATAGTCGTCAGCGTACAACTAACAACGGTGCAAGCCCCAATCAAGTTCAAGTCGCTCGAAGCTCACAGGAGCCACAGCAGTCAAAAAACTAGTTGACAGTTCGAAGGGAAACAGGTACTTCGAGCTGGCTGGCTATTCTAACGCAAATGAAATTCCGACTTACGCTATGAATACTGTAAATTCTGACTATGATACAGAAGAACAATCATCTATTAGAGAAGAAACAAATGTTTTATTTAAAAAGACAAGAATTCATTCTACACTCGATGCCGCAGTCCTACTTCTCGATTTGTATTCGAAAGTCGACTGGCACCAGCAGAAATTAGCGCTCAAAGACAGAGCGCTTACCTTGCCCAGGCTTGCAGCTTATTTTGGTGCTACTCCAGAAAAATATGTGGCCCCATCTCTGAACGCCAACGCTCATCTGGAAAACACTTTCAAACGCATTCTGAAAGAAGTTAATACTGCTTATAATTTGTCTTGTGTTCAGCCATTCTAATTTTATTTGAGGACGGTGCCGACTCTACTAACTTTCACTCTGAATTGTCACGAGTAAAGACTAATAATCCAATTGTTTTAGAATTGATTGGCGAGGAACGATTAATCGAATTCCGTAGCATCTCTGACTCTAACGAGCGCAAAGCTTATCTGCTTTCAGCAGGCGAAACAATTTTGATTTCAGACCAATCAGAATGGAAGCTACGCATTCCTTTGTTGGCTAAAATTACTGCACCAACAATATGTTTAATATAGTGGGATAACACGTCAAACCCAACCATCATCACTGAGCAGAAATGTGCAACCCGACAAGCGAAACGAAAAATCTTGCTCACTCGGAAAACACAGCAACAGATCGAAGCGACGCCGGACCAACTCCATCTGGCGGCTGGAATAGACACTAATGGTCTGACAGACATGTTGGCTCACGTCTCGTTGGCGAACGCAGACGACGCATCGGGGCAAGTTTTGGTAAATTGCTTAGGCTATAACGCTAAAGCGGCGCACCCAAGACCTCACCTAATTTTTAAATTTGGGCATTTTAGGAAATTAGGATTATTGGACTCAGGTGCAGGAATTTCCTTAATTGAAACGTCCACAGCTGAAGAACTGTTAAATGATTATCGCATTAAGTGCAGCGTAGCTACTACACAAACACCTACAGCTTTGATAGGCGTTGGTGGAACTAAGATATCAGTAAACCGAATTTTGACCACGGAAATAAGTAAATGTGGATTTTCTAGGGAACAAAAATTTAGAATCGTTCCTAATGGAAGCTTTGGAGCTATCCACATTTTATTGGGTTATGATTTCTTATCACAACAACCCGATTTATTAAAACTAAACTGTTCAGACCAGATTTTGGAAATCGGTAAGTAGAAATTTAGTCTTTCGCCATCTCCATTTGATGCCTGGGAGGCTTATAATAAAAATAGAGAAATTATAAATTTCGAGCAGTATGATGTTTCATACGAACACACAGCAACAATCAATGTTTCGTCGACGCAGACACAGCCGAAAATCCACAGTCTCAATGGAATACCACACTCCATGAATTTTATGAAGATATTCCCGTATCTTTATTAAGGATACTGTACTGCCTAGCTATTCAGAGACAACTATAACTTACACTTTGCATATTGCATATCCTGAAATACAGAGTGGCGCCTTTATTCCCGAATGTAACCCGAATTGTTGATTTGTTTGGCTAGATGTCTAGTCAATACGTCACCTACCAGATTGATACCGATAATGGTAATTAACGCATCTAGCGAAGACATATTTTTGCCTTCTGGTATGACTCTTGGCCATTACACAACTGCGGAAGTTGAGTACGATTGCCAGGACGACGAAGAAAGTCCAATTAATACTGCCGACTCGGTAATTCAGGCGAATGCCACTCAAACCGAATCAGTCACATTTCATA
The DNA here is from genome assembly GCA_023313725.1 of Lithobius niger. Classification (NCBI taxonomy): domain Eukaryota; kingdom Metazoa; phylum Arthropoda; class Chilopoda; order Lithobiomorpha; family Lithobiidae; genus Lithobius; species Lithobius niger. The sequence goes on along the minus strand of JAHWFP010201294.1, from coordinate 18,262 downwards.
CTCCCGTTCCCACACCAGGGCCCAGTGAGATAGCTCAACACTATCACAAAGCTGGAGTGAGCAACTCGATTCCGTCAGGGATAAGCGAAACCGAAACTGATTCATGCCTTGCAAACTCTCGAGATCCAGAGCCAACCGAGATAGCTCGTGGTGTCTCCGAAGCTATTTCCGGCCCTCCCGAGCAAGTCCAGACAAAGCCCATTGAGACATCGCAAACGAATGCGGAGGCCAGCGCTGACTTTATCAACAAACCAAGGCCATCACCAAAGTCACAATCCGAGATAGAAAGTGATTGGCACAAGTTGAAATTTAAATTTTCATTTCCGGATTTAACTGTAGAAGAAAGGGCAGAATTTCTTGAGATGTTGAGGACACATACAGATGCATTTAGCAAGGACGAATTTGACCTTGGGACTTATGAGCCATACGAAGTGGACATACAAACAGGGAATGCAGCGCCAGTTCGATCTAAGATTTACAGAGTTCCATTTCATCAAAGGGAATTGTTGTATAAATACCTAGACGGTTTATTGAAAATTGGTGTCATAAAAGAATGTAAATCTGCTTGGCTCAGCCCTTGCCTACTCATAAAAAGAAGGCCTGAGGGATATCGAGTGGTCATTACCTACGCGGCTTGAACGCCGTTACCGAAAATGTATCAGTACCCTTACCAGTAATCAGCGAGGCACTGGCTAATTTACAGGGAGCTAAATACTTCTCCAAGCTGGATTTTCGTATGGGATTTTTTCAGCTCAAGTTAGCTGAATCATCCATGGAAAAGACGGGATTTCAAGGATCCAGAATGACATACTTTTTTAAAAAATTGCCGATGGGACTCAAAGTAGCGCCTGCGCATTTTCAATTCTGCGCTCAGCAGATTTTCGCAGAAATTTTAGGCGGCTACTGTACCATTTATTTGAACGACATTTTATCAAATTCCACGGATTTCCGTACACATCTGTTGCACGTAGACAGAGCCCTAAGCCTCAGAGAAATCGAAAACGAAACTTAGTCCCGAAAAATGCATTTTTGCAGTCAAAAAAGTGAAATTTCTTGGTTTCGTTGTAAGCGAAGACGGAGTACAACCAGACAGGGATAAAATCAGAGCAATGGAACTTTTTCCTCAGCCTAGGAATGTAAAAGAGGTCCGCCGATTCGTGGGGATGTGCGGATTTTTTCGAAGGCACATCGCTCAGTCCTCAGCTTTCTCAGTTTGCCTTACAAAACTGACAAAGAAAAACGCAAAATTCTTTTAGGATAAGGAGACGGATGATGCTTTCAAGGGTTTAAAGGAAGCAATGGTCAATGCTGCCACCTTGAAACACCCGGATTTCTCCCAACCTATTTCGTGGAGGCGGATGGTTCGGATACTTCTCTAGGAGGCTGCCTTACGCAGATGCATGGAGGCATAGCCTATCCTCTCGCCTACACCTCCAGGACTCTAACATCAACTGAGAGAAAGGAAAGCACTACTGTAAAGGAGATCCTGACAGCCGTACATGCAATAGAAACATTCAGAACTTACCTACAATATAAAACGTTTTTTTTTATCCTCAGACCACATGGCTCTAATTTTTTTATACAACAGCAGTGGCTTGTCACTTAAGGTGGAACAAATCCTTATCAGGTTAAGGAGTACGATTTTATTATTTGCCATAGACCAGGCAGGCTGTTACCAGTAAGCGACGCACTCTCATGTGTAGAGATTCCAGTCTGCATTTTAGACTCACAGTATCCTGACTGGACCCGCTCTCAAGTAGTAGCCGAACAGAGGGCGGACAAGTATTTTAGCAAGGTATTTGAGACCATTAAAAATCAAGACTCAGCTGACGTCATCGACGCTAGTAATAAGCGTAACATTTTCTATAAGGATTTCAACGGCATGCTGTATCGAATATGGGAAAAGACCCAGCGCAAGGACGAATGGAGGAAATTGCTAAAATCTGCATTCCCGAAAGTTTAATCCCTCGTTGCATCCGTTGCATCACTCCGCCCCCGCAGCTGGACACAAAGCAGCTAAGAGCACCCTGAAATTAATATAGTTGCACTGTTTTTGGCCAACTATGGTACAAGACATTGATTACTATACTACATGTTTAATTTGTCAGCAGTTAAATAGACCTAACAAGCCTCATAAGGCCACCCTTCGAGCATTCAAGCCCCTGCAAAGGCCAGGCGACAGCTGGTCAATGGATCTAATTGGAAGACTGAATGAAAGCAATCAAAGTAATTTTTATGTGATGACGCTGGTGGATGATTTCTCCAGATTCGTCATTGCCTTTGGGATTCCAAACAAAAGGGCAGAAACAATCGCTTGTAAGCTATACACAAAGCTTTTTGCTCGGTTCTCCCCATGTAGGACTTTGCGGAGCGACCTACGCTCCGAATTACCCAATAAAGTGTGTGCCTCTCTGAGCACATGTTTAATGTTAGACAGATCAATTTTACAGCCAACACTTCTTGGACAGGAGGTGGCGTGGAGATTTGTAACAAATCTATACAGACAGTCTTACGTAAGATCGTAGCTGACAATCCTCATGATTGGGACAGAGTCTCCCTGCAGCTTGTATAGCTCTGCATTCAACACCGCACAGCGCCACACTTTTATCACCATTTTATTTGCACTTCGGTTGAGAATTCAGGATTCCTAGCACCCTTGTATTCGAGCCGGCCAGGAAAATTTATAACAGTGATGATACAGTCATCAGGCTGGAAACCAGACTTCAAACCGCTTTTGAAGTAGTTCGCAAGCATAATGCAGTAGCAACGCAAAAATATCAGAATTTTTACAACAAGACAGCACGCCCGTACCGGTTCCTTACAGATGATTACATAGTCATTAAGGACTTCGTCAAGATTGCAGAGATTTCTGAGAAATTGCTTAAAGTTTGGAGTGGACCATACAGAATTATGGAATTTGTAAATCCTGTAATCATACGAGCAGTCCATTATCTGGACACTTTCAAAATAGTAAGGATTCACGTTAATCATTGTCGGCCATTTTTTCTGAGATCCAGAAATCCGATTCAAACTTTCAACACTCCAGACGACCTGGAACACGCCGAGATTGTTAATGGCAAACTAAGCGAATCCGAACAGCAGTTGCATGATTTTATCACGAAACTCCACGAAGATCCGACGGACCATATGGCGGAGCTGGATCCCCCAGTTTTTAGCCCGATAGCTAGTGACACCCAACGAGCGTCACTGGAAACTTGCAATGAGCAAAAAGGAGTAAAGCATAAGAATTGCGATCCTCGTACCTCCCGGCTGTTTCAAAAGCGAATCAGATAGGAGGAACAGCAGAAATTAAGACCAACACACAATTGCTGCACTAGATCGAGTAAAAACACTCCCGAAATAAGAATGAAACGTAGTCTTGAACAAGCACGAGCACACGACTGCTAAACAAGGCCAACTGAAACATCTCAAATCTGAACCCTTGCACTAAAACATAGGTTCAGAATCAAAAATTTGGTTTTCAATGCAGATAGAGACTGTCATTTAATGAATCCAAATAATAAGGAAGCACCATGCATTAGCCTCAGGGTATTTTATCATTTCATCTGTTAAAATTGCCTTCAAACGAATCCGTATAAATATGAAGAATGCGACCCGGCATTATTAACAAACGAATTTTGCAAATTAATTCCCAGATGGACCAATCTTGTTCATTTCACAAAAGAAAATTTTTTGGGGGGAAATCTCAAATGCAGAGATTGTCGTATTTTGCATAGATACACGCAATTATGTTCAAAGAAATAACTTAAAAATTTGGCCAGTGTGATTACCATGAGCAAGGCTCTTGAGTTTGTTTTGGTTTTGGTTGTTTATCATTGGATCACAAACCTACTTTGAAATCATATCACAATCGGTGATATAGCTAAGAAAACTTGTCTGACGATAAAACAATTTTTTTTATCTGCATAGAAAATACCTCTCATTTAACATGGTTTATGAGAATGGAAAAAAAATGCTTATCGAATGTGACTCTTGTGTTTCAAACAAATGAATCCAGCTATAGGCTATATCAAATTAGCCTAAAAAAAAAAAAGAATTTTTAGGCTTGGATTCGATCAAAATAATGATAAAAAGTTATAGCCTATGCTAGCATAAAAATTCGTTCAGACAAATATGCGTCCATCCCTCTTAGTTCACACACAACAATATTACCGAAACAAGCAGTTAAAAACATTTTATGGAAATTGACATAATAAGATGAGAAAGGGAACTAAGGGAACTGAATTTCCAAAAGAAATGCAGAAAAATTACTCTGCCCATTATAAATTTTGTCAAATTATGTCCGAAACGTCAAGTGAAACTAAATTTTGGAGATCTGTTTTAAGGAAACATCATATCTTCCGACTTAATAATTGAATACAGAATAAATTCTGCTCGTTGCATGATTTGGACAAATATGTCAAAGATTTTAAACGAAACAATGATTTGGAAATAGAATTACAAAAATCATATCTCCCGCCTTAATTAAAAATCTCAGAGACGATTTCAAGAAAATTGTCTGCTTATTATACAATTTGGACGAATACGTCAGAAATTTCAGATAAAATTATATCTCGAAATTATTGAGAAATATCATATTTTCCGACTTAAAACTTGGAGTGTAAATTATGGAGAAAAATCATATCTTCGAACTTAAGAATTGGATTGGATATTTGGAACAACAGATTTTGGTTCCTTTGGTTATGAGTGTTTCATCAAAAACACTTTAGCTTTAACTATGCAAGAAGAAACAATGTTTTGAAGTTAGGATGTCCGTAACTTGCACTATATAAACGTAGGGCCCCTCACCCAACGCAAAACGTAACGTAGGCCCACAGTAGATCTTTCAGCTCTAGAATTTTGTCTGAAAGCAAGTGACTGATTGTGTTATCATTACAACCAATTAAGGTACCGAAAAATCGAGACACATGCTTTTCTTACATAGAAATAGAGCATGTCTTGCGAAAATGTTGAAATTATAACCAGTCGCTCCGCTCATTTATGCTATACCTATAATCATGGTTGAATTTTATTCTCCTATGTTGATATTGTTTCAATGTATGGTCATCATTCCCGTTGGATATTGGTTTCCATGAATATTGTTGTCAATGAATATTGCTTGAGTGTAGATACTATTTTCCAGGGACACTGATATGTCCCCCAGGCTCGATAAATTGAAAGACAGTATTTGAGCTGTTACTGGGCTCAGCCCAGCCACACAAAAAAAATCTTGTTCAAATTCTGGAAAAATTTTTCATGGGCTCAGACCAGCCACGAAAAAAAAATCTTGTTCTATTCTGAAAATTTTACATGGACTCAGACCAGCCACGAAAAAAATCTTGTTCAATTTGGAAAATTTTTCATGGGCTCAGACCAGCCACAAAAAAAAGGAAAATCTTATTTAAATATGGAAAAACTTTCATAGGCTAAAACTAGGTATGTGCCAGGCACAGAGCATTTATGTGTTGTGACCAAAAATCCTGAAAGCAGTTTTCAGCTCGTAAATTGACAAATGCTGAATTATAACAGGCCAAACACAGTTGTGGCACGCTAATACCAATGATTTTCAGCCACTGAAATCAGAAAAAAATAAATTGATGCACAAAGAAATATGTAATCTACGGCTCAGAAATATGGAGTCGCCATAATAATGAGAATCTTACGTTAATTAAGAATGTTGCCGATAGAAAATAATTTTTCCTCTCCATGCTTAAAAACGAGGAATTTTCAATAGAAAACGGCCTCCAAGCGTGAGCAAGCTCGAAAGACGAGATCACGCACGAGCATTTCCGGTTGGGTAAATAGAAAACCCGGCTGACCTGACGGCCGAAAGCTGTGAAATTTCGATAAACATTTTCTGACAATGTTGAAATCAAGAAATTTATGTGCCAAAATGAAAACAGAAACTATGTGGAACGTTGTTTTAACCCTTTCGAGCCTAACGCCATTTTTCATTTTCCTGCTGAAAAAGCCTAAGGCCGCAACATGGCTGCCATGAACAAGTTGCATGCCTCACGAAAATAAATTGTAAAAAAAAAAATATGCGGTCTAGGAGTATAAAAATTCGCAGATATAATAATTATACTGTAAATTATTGGCCAGAAATATAATTGGGACCATCGTCCTACGTTTCCATTATTTAAAAAAAATCCTGAAGTTCGACTACGTAAACAGCGCTTACAAAGGTTTCAACTTACAGTACTCGGAATGATAACATCCACTCGATATTCTTCCGTCACAACGCCTGTTATTACTTTCGAAATCATTATTTTATATTTTTTTACCGTAAAAATAGTTTAAAGTTGCTTTATTCCTTCAAAATTCGCGATCGTCGAAAGCCCACTACCAACTCGCGTAGGACAGCCATTGCGACCGGCCGCCGCAATGCGACGTACTCCTGCTAGCGCCAATGGATGCGACCTTCACTCGCCTCGCGTGACGTCACTTGAGAGTCACGTGCCGCGAGCAAACCAATCAGCACTCGCGACAGCTCACGATACCGAAGCGTTTGAACAAAGTCCAAACAAGGGCTATTTTTTGCAAACAAACGCAATTTTCACGTAGATTTTGGCCACGATGCATACAATAACATCGATTAAGGTAATAAAACGATAATAAATCATATTAATCGGAATTAACCGAAAATGTATGTTCCGAAATACCCAAGTCAATCGGTATTACACCTCCGATGTACGCAATTGGATTATTTTTTTTTAACAGTGCGGTGAAGTGGGCGAACGATACAGCGTCGTCTAGGCTTTTACGCAGCGGAATTGCAACGACGATATATCGTCGCTTAGGCTCAAAAGGGTTAAAATTGAGAACCGAAAGGTTATAATAGACTCTACGGCCAATGAAAATCTTGAGATGTAAGATCACGAATTTGCAGGCATGCCAGAAAACCTGAGATCTTACATCGCACGTCATTCAAACTTGAGTTTAACATTATAATTAGGGTGTTATTGAAAATAAGTACGATCTGGACCAGATGCAGTTGCATAAATCTAAGTAAAATTGGCGATTATAACCTGATGTTATACAGAAGGTAAGTGACACTCCAATGTTGTGTTTCTGTCAAATAAGACAACTTACTATGTGAAAAGTAAATACGACAATTTTGTTAATCTCAGGAAATTTCGATTCTGTTTGGAAACGATGAAAAAGGGATAATTCCCGAATGCAGGGAAAGAAAACAAAGATCATAAAAAAAAAAAAATTTATTCTCTTAATACAACATGGTTACCATAATGGTTAACATTATTAAGAAAATAAAACGAAAATACAAATTAAGATCTCGTAAAACTATTTTTCCAAAGCTAGGCCACAATTTGGGCAGAGTGAAAAACAGATTCAAAACGTCCTGAAAATTATACATGTAGTTATAGTTTTAGACGATGATGGCAGAATTCAGACAGGCCAGTTCTAATCATGTCTGCGCCGGATTTTTTTATGACAAACAAAATAGTAAAGAATAAACTAGGCCTATTGGGTCAAATTGCAATAGTCTTGTTGAAATATTCCTGACAATGGCCTAGCGGGTATTATCCTGAGGCACACAAAAAAAATATTCGGAGGAATTCTTTGATGAATTTTGAACCCTTTAAAAAATTTCCTCTCCTTTCCCCTTCCATTTGTCAAAAGGGAGATGGGATAAAGCGGAAAAATCAGAAGGAATTTTAATGTGGAAATTGTACAAAAGAATCAAAATAAATTTTGCTCCCTAGCAAGCCATCAGAGCGCCATTTTTTTGGGGGGGGGGGTTGCTTATAAAAACAATTTTCAACTATGATAAATTAAAATACCTTAAAAATGCAAATGAATACTAAAATAAAGTATTACTAACCTCAACTAGATGACCCTGGAGGTTTTCTAGGACCATCCGCAGCAGGTCTCGCACCTCCAGCTGTAGGCACATTTTTTCTGTGCCGGCAAGCCGGACAATCACAACAAAGGCAAATCTCACTCGATACTTCCTCCATTTTTTCCCGAAAAGAAGTGTTGTGGCCAGCAAAGGGGTAACAGGCAGCAAAGGTCAAGAACCCTGACCGCGTGTCCGGGGTCACGTGTCATTTGGCATGAGGCATTAGTAGGGACCAAGAATAAAAGTCCCCTGAACTTACCGACAATAGGTGTAAAACACTTTGGAAATTAAATTTTGAATGAACAATTCAGAGGAGGAACCTCCTTGAGTTTACACTTAATTAAGTGATTGAGAATCAAAAGCGAACTTTTCAGTTTTCACCTCCTTATTTAAGCTCAAACTAGAATTGAGTGATTGAAATGTATTTGGTTAAAAATAGTTGATAACACCACCTCAGGATGGCGCTGCTAGTATTGATTCTAGTTGAGAGATGCAGCATCCAAAGCTAAGATACGCAGAATTCATATAGCACGTTCGGTTGAGATGACATCCAGCAAACAAATCGAAACTCATTGACTACATTTTACTAAAAATTGAATTAAAATTGAAGAAATGAAAATATTTCCGTTTGAGATGAATTTTGTTTTGATTGTGAAAAAACAATCAGTATGGATAAGAATTGCCAGTGTTAAAAACTGCATTTTTTTTACAGTCATAATCTTACAAAATAGAACTATGAAGCTGTGGCATATGAGAATTACGAAATATAATGAATTCAAGTGAATTAATGCTATTGTTCTGTTGTAGGAAAATTCACTAAGACGTTCACAGAGCAGTACACCAGCCAGTGAACTTTGATACCCGTTGCGGGACCACAACTGTCAACTGGGCAGAATACAGCCGTTGACGGCAACATCAACTGGGCAGAATACAGCTGTTGTCAGTCAATTGTGGTCACGCCATCGTAATTGTACCCGAGTCTACAATTACAACGACCAATTGTGATGTTTGAAGCAAACGCAATGATAACATCGAACAATTGTGGTCACGCCAATCGACTTTGATGATTCTAGCAGAGGATATGGTTTGAGGATATGTGGTGTTTGAAGCATACGCAACCACAACGCAGCCAACCAACCAACGCAATCACAACGATAGCAGAAAGCAGCAAAATTGCACCGAA
>JAHWFP010201293.1:0-12110 GCA_023313725.1 Lithobius niger | reverse complement strand
CTGCCCCCCCCCCCTACCCCCACAAAAAAATGACCTGTTTCGTCAAATACTTCTTTACTTGGAAAAAAAATAGAAAGGAACAACCAAAAAATCCATCTCTCCAGTTCCATGTTTAATATTGACGTTGGCGATTAGTATCAACTAAAAGCTGACGACCCAGTTTGGGTTCGTGCTCCCTAAGAGAAAAAAAAACACCTAATAGCTTTCTCGTCTATGTGGAAATTCTGAAAGAAATAGGAATTTTCCCCGCGCCAGACGTAGGTAAAAGAGTATATTCATCCGGAGATAGGACTCCTGTCTACACCGAACAGTGGAACCAATTATACATGCTACGGTGTAGGATTCGTATCCACACTGAATGTTAGGCACCATTCCTACACGGAACATTAGGAATTGCTTCTGCACAGAACGCTACCTTAGTACGAATATCCGTTAACATTTAACAAGTAGGAATTGTGAACGTACCGAACAGTATTCAAGAATCCAGCAGGAATGTTATCTACGCCGACATAAGTGAGCGTTCACAAATTACGGAACATTTTTTTTTAGCAATTTAGACCCCCGTTCCTCTTTGTAACACCAGTGTGTCACTTGGCTTGACCCTTTCCACCTGAAAATACGTAACATTTTCTAACCCCCCCCCCCATCCCACCACCTTCCAGTTGTATAGTTTTTTTTTATTGAATTCGTTTTGATGAGCAGTCGTAATACCTAAGGGATTAATGACCAGATATTTGTCAAAAAAAAAAAATTAAGTCGTTAACAGATGTAAGAAAAATAGTTTGGCTAAAGGAATGAAGATAAAAATGTAGCAAACAATTAGTGTGTTACTTATAACTTCATCATATTCACCCTCCCCCATCGTAACAGATGGTAACCCATTTGCTGAACTCCTCCTCCAAGCGTTACGTAATTTGTGAATGCTCCCTATTGTCAGTTGGGAAAATTTTGTTACAGTAGGGAGAATTTATTTTTTAATCAGCAAAAAAAGCATTGTTTCAGTTAGCAGGTGATGGCTTTTTTCTAAATAACTACTTCAGTTTAACTAAAATAATCTTGAAAAGGCACATGTTCACATAGGAAGCTATGATTTGAGCCTATTCGCAGGATTTTTGGTGGTGTTGTTTGACCTATACAGAGGACAGACGAAAGTATCCCCAGAACAACAAGAAGAAGCAGAACAAGAAGTTGTCTGTTTGGTCCCTCTCTGGATCTCGGATTTGGCTGGACCGAATTTCACAATTTTTGGACTGTCGAGAGGCCTTGACTAGTCGAGCCTTGATTCCAAATTTGGTTTTAAAATGTTCACTTTTGACGGCGTTATAAGCTATCAAAGTTGAGAGTTTAACACAGAGACCCTAGGCTGACCCTTACTAACATTGGCTATGGTGTTAATTAGACAAGCTGCGGTTGAAAATGGGGGAAAAAATTTTTGATTTCCTAAGCTGAAAAAGTGTAAGACCGCGCTGGAGGAATCGTTGCTGAATGAAATGTAAGTAGCATTTTCATGGCGAATAATTACAACGTTCAACAATACAGTAACGCAGCCCTTAACCTATTGTAATATGATATTAGAGTCAAGTCTTGATTTAGAGGGCTCTCTTTGGTTGTTTCTGAGCCACAGAGGCCATCTGGAATTTGAATCATGTTTTAATGGGGCAATTGTTCCTGACACTTGACATGGCGGCTAAATTCGGTATTCCAGCAAACTGATGCACCATGAAGCCTATTTAATTTAGCACTGTAGGAATGGAGCACAACAGCCCTCTGTAAAATAATAGGAAAGCTGATCCACCTTGATAAAAGCAAAAGATTGGCGTTCTGGGCCGTTACGCGTAAATTGCCTCCGATTTTGGAATAACAAAATTGGTATATATTAATACGGTGAAAGTTCCTGAAACCGATAGAATGGTGTTGCACCTGCTTGTGTCCAATTACCCATTCTGGTGGAGATTGAACAAAGTACAATAAAATATAAAACAATATTACCACAGGTGTGTACTACACTTTTGCAATAACCTGTTTAACTGGTCCACTTAACAGTAAAGCATGCACTCTTCTGTTAATGGGATAACTGAGTGATGTCAAGAACAACCATTGTCAGTACCGTTCGGTTTTGTTTGAACAGTTTAATGGCTCTGAAGACATGTGGTTGACGTGTTGGTTGAATTCTTCTACCAATGGTTTTCAACCATTAATCATTATTGAAAGACGTGAAACGTGTGCATGTATACGGTTGCATTGCAGGTTGATGCTTGATAAATCTTCCTGAAGATTTGATTACTTATTAGTAGTAATAGATTCTGTAGAGCTTTTGTCGATAATTGTCCACAGGTTCCATTCCGCTGATTTACCATTTTTCGAACTGCATTCGTACAAGGCCACATGCTGGCATTCCTTTTAAGTTGGTGGTCCAGCCGGCTCGTACCGAGTATCGACCAAGCCTTTTCTCGTATCGAGTCATAACCATCTGGAACTCTCTTCTCGAGAATGTGGTCGTTGCCCTCAACACTTTAAGACCTTACTCAGGGCCTGCAATCTGCACATTTTCCTTAAGCGCAAGGTCTTCCGCTGACTTCGTTTAACCACGAAACAGTGTAAGTGGCACTTGCCCTCCTGTCCTCGTAGCTAAACCTGTATTATTATTACTAGGAAACAGGCTTTGAGCCTATTGTAGGCGGAGCGAACGGATCTTCATTTCAAACTTATATTTAGTTTTTATTTTAATGATGATACCACATTTGTTAATAATTCTTAAAAATCTGGGTGCAATATACTTAATGGGCTTTGTTGGACTGTTTGCCTTTTGGTGTGACGTACTGCTGTTCTTTGCTGGCCTTTTTCTTATTTTAGCCTTTTTTTTTTTAATGTAGGCCTATGTTAGGTGTCAAATTTACCTTAACAAGCTTTCGTTTGCTCCAGCATTTAGTATTTGTTTAGTTATTTGTAGCCTCCTTTTCGCAGCCAACACTGAAGACGTGGGCCATCGCCGCGAGTAAAAATAAAACAGCACGTAATAAAGCGTTTAACTGCAAGCCAAACAATCATCAGTACGATAGTTTTTAACAATAGTCAGAAGATTCAAAAGGTTCACAATACTGCTTTGGTATAAGATTTGACACCGCCACCAACGAAAATGTTGAGCTGGCACACCTCTATCACGGAATACAAGATAATATATTATTTCCTAACTTGCTATGACTGCAACAGCTATCTGTATTATATAATCTGAAAGAAATAACCATCATAATTTAGGTTTAAAATGTGGTAGCTTTTAGACCTGGTTTTAGGCGTAATTTTTAGCGTTTAGGTCTAATATTTTTATCTCCGATTTACTTTCGTTAGTAGCAGCTTTCAACAGTGGTTCTAGATTAAGCCTATTCCTTTATGCGATGCAACACGGTTTTGGTTTCGAGTTTTCACGGTACCGTGGCAACCAGGAATCGAAAGAGACGGGCGTATTATTGTTTCATGTTTCGTGATTTAGTGTTTTGTCTGATGTCAATATCGTTTTATATCGCTTGGCCTTGATACGACGATTTCAGGTTTCATATTCGGGATTCCCAACGCTAGTGTAGACGCCACTTTCGTTGCCATGTTGAATTGAATAATCTCCAAAGCATTCTTTTTTCAAATGAAACTAACGTGTGTCGTTAATGGAATCCTTTTGTTTTTATGGTTGCGTTTGTTACTGTAGTGGTTAAATGCAAGCATCAAATGTTATTATTTCGTTGAGTTACGTCGAAAAAGATTATTAGCTAGAAAGAAGCAACCAAAATTTAATTTGCCGTGTTTTTTAAAGTTCACTTGACTACCATTAGCATGGTCTATGCTTCGTCGGAATTCCTTAACTATTAACGACTCCAAATTTACAATGGTGAGTGTTAGAAATTAAATCGAAAATTTAAAAATTTCTACAGTAATAATTGTTCGATTTATGGCAAATTTTGGCTCATCAATACTAATTAGGGTATGAAACGTTGTACCAAATTTCGTTCCAGTCCGATCTTTCATTTGGGCTCCACCCAGACTAAAAATGTGCAACCAACGGACCAACATTTTTCAATTTGGTGTCCGTTATAGGCTACGCTTCGCTCGCTCGCTCCGCCAATTATTATTATTATGGTTTCGCATCAGACTACATCATACACAGAACACAACTCTTACAAAATAAAATTGTAAACGTACTTTTCGGAAATAATGTATTAAAGACAAAAGAAATTAAAAAAAAAATGAAATCTTAACAATAGCAAAACTGAGAAATCAAACAATAATAATAAACAACTATTTCACAAAGTTATATAAAACTCGAAACCATGAAAAACAAAAAAGGCTCAGAAAAAATTCACAAAAGTATAAGTTACCACGATGGAATAACAAATATGGATTAAGAAACAAACAATATTATATTCGACAGATTTTCAATAAATTACCAGATGAGCTATTAAATCACGAAAGCATTATGAAATTAAAGCCTCAACTAAAAAGATTTTTACTAAGTAATGATGAGAATTGAATAAAATGTAAAATTAAAATGAGTGACAATGTATTAAGTAAAATTATGTAATATAATGTTATATACTATTTAAATTGTTCAACAATGTAATCGTATATATTATTTATTGTTTTGTATGTTGTTCTCACACAAGTTCATTGAACTTCGAGTACCAAAAATCAATAAAGTATTATTATTATTATTATTATTATTATTATTATTATTATTATTAATAACAAAACATGTTTTATGCCAATTAAGACCTCACACATTATTATTATTATTATTATTATTATTATTATTATTATTATTATTAATAACAAAACATGTTTTATGCCAATTAAGACCTCACATATGGAGATAAGTAAAGTATCTATAACAGCACACCATAATGATTGTTTAATGACAAATTGTGAATGCAAACAAATTTACTGTAAATAGAACAACATACTTAGGACTTGACATTGATACGAATTGGAAATTTTACCAACACATTGAGGAATTGAAAAATAAAATTAGAAGAAATATACCACTACTGTATAAAATTAGAGATATTTTAAATATTCACACTAAGAAATTAATATATGAAACTTATATTATGTCTAATGTGAGGTATGCTTTAACCATTTATGCACCAACGTCGAAAGGACTAATTGAAAGTTTACAAAAAGTATTAAATAAAGCAGCTAAAATTCTCTTTAATAACAATAGAATTAAAAAGAGTACAAAGGAAACATTAACTGAAAATAAACTCATGACTTTAGAAATGTTAATGGATTTTACTGTAATAGTGCAAAATTACAAGAAAAAAGATTGGAAAGAAATTATAGTGAGAGCTGTAAGAAATAATAATAATTGGTTCATACAGAAATTCATATGGGAAACGTACAATGAGCTACATAATTCCAAAAGTATTTAATAAATTACCAGTAGAATTAAGGAACTTAGATTATAACTTTAGGAAAGAAATAAAAAAAATGGATTTTAAAATAAGGCTTTATTATTATTGTAATCTTAATAGTCTTTAGTATACTAACACTGTAGTCTTTATTGTAGTCTTTATTTTAGTCGTTTTGTAGAAATTCTGTATATTGTAGTTTAATAATATAATAGTTTATAATTTAGAGAATTTTGTGTAACACTGACTTCTGACTTTTACCATGTATTGTATTTTGTTAATGTGCACATACAAACCCCTTGGTTTCGTGCAAAGTGTGAAATAAATTATTATTATTATTATTATTATTATTATTATTATTATTATTATAATTCGACTATACCGAGGGATATTATTCAGGAAAGCACGAGGTTTATATTATTCAATTTAAACACCACATTTCACTATTTAGTGATCCATTGATCAAATTAGTGGTCCATACATGGCGGAGTGGTGTTAAAAAAAAATTATTGTAAAAGTTTTCGTCCTGAGTGTTGAAGTGCTTCCTGAGCTGATACCAACATGTTTTAAATTTCTGGTTTGAACATAAGCAGTTGTTGCAATAGCTTGTGTACCACACAGAGGTCGATGAATTACCAAGATGTAACGACAACATTAACGTCCGACCGATCTACTTAAAATATATATGACCATGGCGATCACTAGATACTTGTGTCATTTACAGGTAGGGCAGTTTGACGTATTCAGGCATCTGAGGTTGAAACTTCGTGGTCGACTGCCAACATAAAAGTCACTATTAGTGACACAGCTTTTTTGTTGAAAAAAGTTACGAATAACGTTGATACATTAGTGACTAGGTAGCTAGGTGGCCAATTTCACAAAAATAAATAGTAAAGTAAGCGTAAATTCAAAGCTACTAAACAATCTCTTCACTATTTTGAGGGCAGAGTTACAGGATTTTGTAGTTGTTGTTTCTTTACTTCAATAATACAACAATGAACAACATATTTTGCACACAGCAATGAACATGAATATGTGGGTACGCAGCAAACAACAACAGCACGAATGTCGAATTGTTGCTTTACGAAAAAAAATGGATTTTATTAATTTTGACCAAAAATATTTCATATCGCCCCAAATCAGAACTTGTTAAGGATTTCCGCCAAGCGTTTTGACCGTGTCAGGTTGTGCTCTCAAACCCCAAGCTCTTTCGCTGTTAAGTTAATCCCAGCTACTAGGAGTTCAAACTTTAAATGAAATACTTGAAAATTGCACAGTTGAAATTTGAAAAATTGAAAATTGCACAGCAATTTCATATTTTTCATTTAACCTTCGAACTATCACTCAGTGGGATTAACTTGATGAATGAGCTTGGCGTTTGATATCATGATTTCAAATGGCCGAAAAGCTTGGCGGGAACCCATAACAAGTTTAAAAAAAAGGAAAAAGACCCTGAACGAACAACTCGTGTTCGTGCTCCCTAAAAACACAAACAACAACAACAACAACAACAACAACAAATACTACTCGGAGTAGTTCGTTCAACGACTAACCATTCCACACCATGCTTCATAATTCGTTCTAACCATACTGCTTTCTCTTCAATATTCCTGCAAAAGCGCGAGAATTGTTTGTACGTCAGAATCGTTAGGAATCTATAGGTATATCGCTTAGGAGCAGACTTAATGGTGAGGGATTGTTAGGGATCAGGATTAAACAAACGAAGCTTCAACAATTAGCAAGAGGGCGAGCGGGCTCCTTATTGCCATGGTAGCAAAGAAAAATGGCGATCGGCCGACAATGAAACGGATGTGCGCTGTAACAATTAGAAACAAACACTATTGCTTCAATAATGCTGACTATTAGAGCCGAGTTGAATCAGCAGGAATCCGCTAGACGGGCGTACGTTACGCCGGGGCACAACTAGTTGTTATTTATTTTCAGTCTAGGCAGTATGGGCTGCATTGGCTGAGTGGCTCAGTTGCTTAATGACAATGCTTAAAAGCATTACATAAAAATTATTCCGATCACTTGGAGCTACGTAAATCTACTTGACCATTATTTAGATCAAACTAGTTGCATTGACCTAGAAATTTGCAGCCAAATTTCTTGCAGTCCAACTTCGTATCTCTTGAGTGTGTATCTGCAGAGTGCAGAGCCTTTAGTGGTGCATACAATACATGTATACAAAATTTGAGCACTATGTTTAAAATTGCTGTTTTTTCTTTGGTTACAAGTCGACAACGATTAATGGTCCCGCGCACTAGGGACCACCACACACTAAGCGACCAGGTCGCTGCAGCCAACGAGAATGCTTGCGGTATACGTAGCATAGCGCGCTAGGCCGCTGCGGCCACTGGAACCTGGGCAGCGTGCAGGCGAGAAACAGGGCGACCATACTTGCTCAGTGTTCATTTTTCACCACGTGATAGAGAATTATCAATGAAAAACGGACTTGGCCGTGCGGCATGTCGTCGTGGTGTTTGGTCGCGACGACCACTGGCCGCACGACCTGGCCAACCAGTGCGCGGAGGCCCTTATGCTGGACTCAGTTTAAAAACGCGAAGAAACATCTTTACAACTCACAACACGGCAACGATGAACATAGCAGTAATAACTGGACGCAACACTTCGACAAGCATGTCCGCCACGAATTTCAGGATAGAGGACTTTAGCCCACATGTCAGCCTCATGAATCTTTCAGAATTAGCCCTAGAATTACATGCAGAAGGCTATCGAGACATCCTACATTTGCAGTTGTTATTGCTTTTTTTTTTTGTAGAAATTACAAAGTCTTGCAGGTGTATACCACATCTGCAAAATACTTGACGTATGTATTTTCGTGACGAGGTGACAAACAACACAACAAGGATATGGTTGCGTTCCGATAATTCCGAAAAAAAAAAAAGGATACGTTAACACGCTGTGACTTCGAACCTACAGTTTCCTCGTGGCACGTGTACGTTTTCAAGCCAGATGTTGTTTAATAATTGCGAAACAATTTTATCCTGGTTACAGAATGTACATTGTATAAGCTAACATTTCCTGACTTTAAACAAAGTGTATCGTGTATTCTCCCATTCCCACAAGGTCAGTCGTTAATGCAGACTCTTTGCTTCATTTAGCCTTTACTTTGTGATATTTTTTTTTATTTTTTCATTTACTAACTTTGGTTTTTCCGTTATTTCGGGAGTGAGAAATGAGAATATCAGCATTCTCTTGATATTCCATCTAACCGTGAATGACGCTGAATGACGTCGGTGACACCCCCGCAACAGACACACGTTGAATGATGGGTCGTCATTTCCCCCATAACATTGCAAAAGCAGCAGATAGTCCGGTGCAATTATAGCATTTTTTGACGAAGTTTGGAAAAAATTCCCATAAAATTAAAATTTGGCAGATATGCCCAGAAAGACTCCCCGAGTAACATACTGAAAGTCCCCGAAAATCCCTCTGGAGCTTTCGACGCCATTTTGAAAAAATGACCGCCGCCAGCTACCAAGTAGTATAGTGTCTTAAATATCGCACGAACTATCACTCCTACCGAAAGTTTTATAGAGAAATAAATAAATATAACAAAAATATCTACAAGAAAGGTCCTTATGATGTTTTCGTTAAAACCAGCCGTTTTTTGCAATATACTTGTTTATAATACGGGCGCCGGTTCTTGAGCCCTCTGAAAAATTTTGATCGACTCTTTTTGCCAGCAGCAGTGGCGCTCCCTGCATGTAACCAGCATTGTAGAATGCTTTGCGGGAAAGCTGACCGGCCAGCTGCTGAAATCCGTTCATTGGTAGGCGTGTGCTATGCCAGCAGAAGGGAAAAAATCAATTCAAAGATGAGGATCGATTCTTTCCATCAATTCTAACCGAAATTGTTTCGCTTAGATAGATATTGCGATACACCCAATTAAAGGTGAAGAGGTAATGGCGTAGTGGCGAAAGTGTATGGTAATTTTCGAATTCAAAGTGCTCTTGTGAGCCCTCTAATAGCCCGAGATGGACATGCTTAGGATATTCTGAAAGGTGGCGATCTATTCTTTCCATCAATCGTAACTGAAATTGTTTTGGTTAGATAGGGACCGTCCCAAGCTTATTTTAAGGCGCAGCTGCACTTGGTGTAGCGGCGTGTCAAAGTGCCATTGTAATGGTCATATTTGGATCTAATCTAAACAATTTCTGTTAGGATTGGTGGAAAGAACAGATCCTCACCGTTCTGAAAATCCTAAGCATTTATATGTTGGGCTATTAGAGGGCTCGCAAAAGCACTTTGAATTCGAAAATTGCCATACACTTTCGCCGCTACACTATTACCTCTTGACCTTTAATTGGGTGTAGGGCAATATCTATCTAAGCGAAACAATTTCGGTTATACTCCGTTCACACTACGATCCTTAAACTCGTTTAAGGGCCTAAACTCGTTTCGGCAGCGTAGTCTGAACAACATCGTTTTCACTAAACGCGTTTCCAACGCGTCTGGAAGTCGTTTAGCTCACCAAACTCGTTTAAGGTCTGACGTTTTCCCGTTTTCCTGCTAGCGCCAATCTTCAATATACCCAGAAGTCGTTGCGCCAAACTCGGTCAAGTGTGATCGCTTCTTTTGAGAACTCGTTTAGCTGAGTCCGTATAGCTGAACGAGTTTAGTGTTAAACGAGTTTAAGGACCGTAGTGTGAACGTGGTTTTAGAATTGATGGAAAGAATCGATCCCCATCTTTCAAAAAATCCTAAGCATGTCCACTTCAAGCTATTAGAGGGCTCGCAAGAGCACTTCGAACACGAAAATCACTATAACAACCAATTGAAAAAAGGGAGTTTCCAAGCAAATTAAGGGCAATATACTTTAAATACGATTTTGGGATTCAAGGGTAGCGTTTACATAAAATATTTACATAACTTTTGTGTGCTGATCGTTTTAGCTTCACATTATGCTTTTGATTTGTTGACGTTTAAGAGTTAAAACAACAAAAAAAGTTTTGGGGGAGGAGGGTGGGACATGAAAAATTGTGACCCGGGATTTTTAGACTCCTCTACCAATGTACTAACTGAAACCAAAGGGGCAAATTGGTTGCCGGATGTGAAACTTCTTTTTGCAGTCACCCCATTTCCCTACTAAATAGATAATTTCTTCAAAATTCATCACGTTTTCAGTAAACAAGTATATTGCAAAAAAAAAAACGGCTGGTTTTAACGAAAACATCATAAGGACCTTTCTTGTAGATATTTTTGTTATCTTTATTTATTTCTCTATAAAACTTTCGGTAGGAGTGATAGTTCGTGCGATATTTAAGAAAATATACAATTTGGTTGCCGGCGGCGGCCATTTTTTCAATACTTTTGGCCACTTTTGGCGGCAAAAGCTCCAGTGGATTTTAGTGGACTTTTAGTATGTTACTCGGGTAGTATTTCTGGACATATCTGCCAAGTTCCATCTTTATGGGAATTTTTTCGACCTAAAGGGCTAATTGCACCGGACTAAGTGGAGTTTGTTTTTGAGTGTCAGAGAATGACGTCGGAAGATTCTCCCGCCCCAACACACATACAGAATGATGGGTTGTCGGTTTCCGGATAGCGTTGCAAATCCAAGCAAAAAGAAGTTTGATTTTGTTTGTTAGTGAATGATGTCGGAAATGTGACCCCCCCCCCCCCCCCCTACAATGTGGACACAGAATCATTTTTTCCGACAGCAATGCAAGTAACAGTACTTGGAGCTGGTTTTTGTTTGTCATTGTTGTTTGTTTTGCTTTCCCCTCCCCCACAAGCACATATGATGAGTTAGCAGTCTTCTCCATTCATTGCAAATAACAGTAAATTGGAGCTTGTTTTTGTTTGTCTTTTTTTTTTTTGTTTTGGTTTCTCTCCCCTTCAAGCACAGAGTTGGCAGTCTTCTCTAATGTATTGCAAATAGCAATAAATTGGAGCTTGTTTTTGTTTGTCTTTTGTGTTTGTTTTGGTTTCCCCTCCCCCGCAAATACCAGAATGATGGGTTGGCAGGCTACCCTAAGGCATTGCAAATAGAAGTAAATTGGAGCTTATTTTTTTTTTGTCAGTTTTGTTTGTTTTGTTTTTCCCATCCCTACGAGCACAAAAAATGATGGATTGGCAGTCTTCCCAATGGCACTGTAACAGTAAATTTGAGCTTGTTTTTGTTTGTCATTGTTGTTTGTTTTGTTTCGCCTTCCCCCACAAATACACAGAATGATAGGTTGGCAGGCTTCCCTACGGCATTGCTTGTAACAGTAAATTGGAGCTTGTACTTGTTTGTCAATTTTGTTTTCCCCTACATCACAACCACTCTGAATGATGGGTTGGCAGTCTTAAGGTATTGTAAATAACAGTACATTGGAGCTTGTTTTTGTTTGTAATTTTTGTTTGTTTTCCCCTCCCCTACAAACACACAGAATGATGGGTTGGCAGGCTTCCCTACATCATTGCATGTAGCAGTAAATTGGAGCTTGTTTTTTGTTTCTCATATTTTTTTATTTTGTTTTTCCTTCCCTGCAAATACACGGAATGATGGGTTTGGCAGGCTTCCCTAAGGCATTGCATGTAACAGTAAATTGGGGCTTGTATTTGTTTGTCGTTTTTATTTGTTTTGTTTTCCCTCCCCTACAAGAACACAGAATGATGGGTTGCCAGTCATCCCTATGGCATTGCATGTAATAGTAAATTAGAGCTTGTTTTTGTTTGTCATTGTTGGTTGTTTTGTTTTCTATT